>PVKM010000206.1:0-129704 GCA_004027735.1 Carollia perspicillata
CTAGTTTATCTGCACACGAATATATGTCCACAGTTGGCGAACTGCCCTGTGTGCCTTGCATGCTCTGCTCGTCTCCTGTCTCCTACCGTCTCCCTGCGTCTGGGGTCTGCAAGCTCCACGCCACCTACACCGCCCGGTGCGCCGGAGCCTGGCAGCCACCTCGTTTTTTTTTTTTTTTTCCTGCTGCTTTATCTCTCCGCCGCCTGCGGACTCCGCCCCTCTTACCGGTTGGGTTGAATGTCCGAGGACTTCCGAATTTCAATTTTCTGTGTTCTGGCTGTGTTATTGTTTATAAATATTTGTTGTCCTTAATCTTGGTTGTGAGAGGAGGCACAGTGCTTCCACCTACGCCTCCATCTTGGCCGGAAGCCTCCAGCATGTTCTTAATATCAATGTCTCTGGTTCCCTTTTGCTTGTTTTTTTTTTTATTAGGTTCCACTTATAGATGAGATCAAATAGTATTTGTTTCTCACCACTTAGCTTACTTCACTTAGCATAACACTCTCCAGATCTATCCATGCTGTCACAAGGGTAGGAGCTCCTTCTCTTTCTGCTGCATAGTATCCCATCATGTAAATGTACCATAGTTTTTTTATCCACTCACTGATTGGCAGTTAGGTTGCTTCCAGTACTTGGCTATTATAAATTGTGCTGCTGTTTTGTTGCATTTTCTTTTCTTGTTGTTCAAGTACAGTTGTCTGCATTTACCCACCACCACTCTCCCCTACCCCAGCCATCCCCACCTCCCTCTCTGATTCCACCTGGCTTGGTTTTCTCCATGTGTCCTTTATAGTGTCCTTTATAGTTGTTCCTGAAAACCCTTCTCCCCTTTTCCCCCATCATCCCCTCCCACCTTCTCTCTGCTTACTGTCAGTTTGTTCTTAATATCAATGTCTCTGGTTCCCTTTTGCTTGCTTGTTTGTTTTGTTCATTAGGTTCCACTTAAAGATGAGAACATATGGTATTTGTCTTTCACTGCCTGGCTTATTTCACTTATAATGCTCTCCAATTCCACCCATGCTGTCCCAAATGGTAGGAGCTCCTTCTTTCTTTCTGCTGCATAGAATTCCATTATATAAATGTACCATAGATTTTTGATCCATTCATTTACTGATGGGCACTTAGGTTGCTTCCAGCACTTGGCTATTACAAATTCTGCTGCTATGAACATTGGGGTACATAGGTTCTTTTGGATTGGTGTTTCAGGGTTCTTAGGATATAACCCCAACAGTGGAATTACTGGGTCAAAAGGCAGTTCCATTTCTAGTTTTCTGAGGATATTCCATACTGTTTTCCACAGTGGCTGCATCAGCCTGCATTCTCACCAACGGTGCACTAGGATTCCCTTTTCTCCACATCCTCTCCAACACCTGTTGTTTGTTGCTTTGTTTATGATGGTCATTCTCACTGTGGTTTTAATTTGCATCTCTTTGATGGCTAGTGATGCTGAGCATCTTTTCATATGTCTCTGGGCCCTCTGTTTGTCCTCCTTGGAGAAGTGTCTGTTCAGGTGTTTTGTCCATTTTTAATTGTTTTTTTTTTTTTTCCTGGAGTGGAACTGTGTGAGTTCTTTGTATATTTTAGAGATCAAATCCTTGTCTGAGGTATCATTGGCAAATATCTTTTCCCATATGGTTGGTTCTCTTTTCATTTTACTGCTGTTTTCTTTAGCTGTGGAGAAGCTTTTTGTTTTGGTGAGGTCTCATTTGTTTATCCTTTCCTTTATGTTCCCTGCTCTGGGGGACATACTGGTGAAAATATCGCTGTGTGGAATATCTGAGATTTTTCTGCCTATGTTTTCCTCTAAGACTTTTATGGTATCATGACTTATACTTAAGTCTTTTATTCACCTTGAATTTATTTGTATGTATGGTGTAAGTTGGTAATTGAGTTTCATTTTTTTTGCATGTAGCTGTCCAGAGCTCCCTACACCATTTGTTGAAGAGGCTATTTTTACTCTATTTTATGCTTCTGCTCCTTTGTTGAATATTAATTGACCATGGAGACTTGGGTTTATTTCTGGGCTCTCTGTTCTGTTCCATTGGTCTGTATGTCTATTCTTATGTCAATACCAGGCTATTTTGATTACAGTGGCCTTGTAATACATTTTGATATTAAGTATTGTAATCTCTCCCTACTTTGTTCTTCTTTCTCAAAATTACCTTAGCTATTTGGAGTTGTTTAGGGTTCCACATAAATTTTTGACATTTTTTAAAGTTTTACTTAAAAAACTCTAGCATTTTAGCCTTGGCTGATGTGGCTCAGTGGATTGAGCATGGGCCTGTGAACCAAAGGGTCATTTGTTCAATTCCTAGTGAGGGCACATACCTGGGTTATAGGCCAGAGTCCCAATAGGGGCACTTGAGAGGCAACCACACACTGATGTTTCTCTCCCTCTCTCTCCCTTCCTCTCTCTAAAAATAAATAAATCAAATAAAAATAAAATAAAATATTCTAACACTTTAAATTTCTATGGAATATTCTATCAAGTGCACTTTAACATCCTAAATTTCCATGTCTTTGTGGAGGGAGGAACATCTAAGTCAGTTCCAGTATATCACTAATTATACATAATTCTGCAGTGAGCACCTTACAGCAAGATTACCAGCTCCAGCTCTAATTACAATGACTTGCTCCAAGGGAATATCCTGAGCATTATAGGATGTTAAGCAATATCTGTGGCGTCTACCAACTAGCTGCCAGTTGGAATCTCACAGTTCTGACAAGTAAAAATAATTCCAGATATTGCCAAATATCTCCCGGAGGGGAGCAAAATTTTCTTTGTTTGAGAACCACTATCTTAGAATGTATTTGTTCCTTTAGTTGATTTATTTGTGACAAATTTTCAGGATGAGAATTTCTGATTTAAATAAAAATATTTATATGGTTCTTGATTTATTGCTAAATTACCTTTCCATCAGGGAGTACCTTCATTCCCTGCCCACCAGTAAAATCTGAGTAACCCAGTTCTGGAGGAGTCGCAGTAATTAACGCTTTATATTTGTTAATTTGTGGTTGCAAACTGTATTTTATTATTGTTGTTATTATTTTGTTTGTGTTTTATTTTGCAACACTTGTAAGAGTAAAATGCTGTGTATGTTTGTTAACTAAAGGGTCTGGCACAAATAATGCCCCCTTTTTATTATATAAAACTCTTTTATTACAAAATCATAGGCATGTAATTCTGTAATATAACAATATCACACTAAAGCATACCACAGGACATTTTAGGTGAAATGTTGAAATTGTTATCCATCTTGTGTGAGACTTTCACTTACCCTACCAAGAATGGTGTTATTTTTGCCAGGCTCTGTATTTATTTAGTTATTTTTTTGTGAAATATATCATTTCACATTCTTAACCTGTTCATATTATAGAGTTTTGGAGAGCAATAAAAGTAATTAAAATGTATTAAAAGAGAGCTTTAAAAGAACTGGGATAGTCTTTTCAAAATAATGGTTAATTCAATAATTAAAAAATATTTGTGTACTATATTTTTGAAATTTTGTTTCTCTTTAGAAAATGAAAACATCTAAGGGGACAATTAAGTCCTGTTTTATAATTTTCCAGTTACTGATGTGCTTGCTTTTAGGAAAAGGTATGCCTGCATTTTTAGAAATTGCATATCTTGCATACACTGAGATATCTTGTTGACAATGCTGCATGTTTACATGGACAACAGTGTGGTGATTTCTGGGGGAGGTGGGTGTAAGAGGATTAATGGTAATGGAAAAATACATTGAAGATTAAATAAAAATAAACAGATTTTTGTAAATTAAGACCTTTTTAAGATTTTGAAGTCTGTGTAGTTGTCCCTTGACTGACCTTGTGAACTACTCACAAAACACATTTTAAAAAATTGCATTCTTGAAAATAACATGTGTCCATTGTATATATAATAACCATCAATGTCCTTTAAACAAGTGGCATACCACCTTTCCAAGTTACTTTTGAAAAATGTTCCTCTTCCCCAGTCTTGCCTTGCCCCATCACATCATGACCTGCTTTTGTTCCCCTTCTACTTTCTAGAACAAGCTAGACAATAATAATAATAATAATAATAATAATAATAATAATAATAATAATAAAACATCTGTTAGATGCTCTAGCCAGCGTAGTTCAGTTGGTTGGAGCATTGTTCCATAAACCAAAACGTGGTGGGATTGATTCCCAGTGATGATTAAAAGACACTTATTAGACAAATACTGTCGATCAATTCTCTTCTGTCTACTAGATCTGACCAAGAAAGACTGAGATATTCAACCTATATAGGGTTAGGGATTGGGATAAAGAGAGGCACTGAATTTTTTCTTCTCTGAGCTTTAATTTCCTCATTTATACACTGAGAGATGCACGAATTAAGATCTGAGGCTCCATAACAGGTTCAGTTACTTCAGTGGGGAAACCATAGCCCTTGGACCTTGTCACTGTTCTATCCTGTTTACCGTTGGAGAACTAGGAAGTTTCTGTGGAGAAGCCAAACCAAATTTTAACAACACTATAAATGCCATGCGTTCTCAAGAGCAAACTCACAAACTTGAATTATTCAGATATTTACCCTCAAATTAGATATCCAGCAAGCCAGAAAGTATTATATGATTCTATAGGATATAAATTATTTCTTAAATGAGAATTAATAGTATATATAATAGTTGCATATCCTATTTATTTAATAATATTCCTTAGTAGTATCTTTTTTCATTAGCCAATATTATTGATGCTGTATATACCAAGTTTTGCAGTCCTTTAGTCAAAATTCAGTCCTTGAAGATGGATTTAAATTAAATACAGAATGTTTCTTTACCACCATTTCAAATTGTGGCTAAATAGTCTTTTAAACTATAGTATTCATTTTTAGGAGAAAAATACTATGCAATAACTAGGTAATCTTGTTGAGTCTTCTGCTGTGATGTTATTTCTGCCATGAAATGATCACTTGTCTTTATTTTGCCCAGTTTATTGCCCCAAAAGGATACCAAAAAATACAAATTCCACCTGCAACAAATGTTCTGGTATATTTAATATTTCCATTAAGACAGCTTTTAATACTAATTTTTGGGTTGTTACTTTAAGTATAAGCACCTTTTCATTTTTATTGTTATTTATTTTTTAAAAGCTGAGTCATGCAGTTGAATATGACAACCTATAGTCTTTTACTAACAAACAAACAGAAGATGAAGCCTGGGGTCAATAGCCCATATGTCGGCCCATTAACAATCTAGGAAATGCTCTTAGCTATGTCTTGCATCACACCAGTGCATAGCAGAGCAGAAAGTAATTATAGTGTGCAGGTGTTTATGAAAGTGAAAATGTGCATGAAAGGCAAAATGTGATATTACCTAGGGAATTCTCTACCTCTGGACAATGTGAGGAGAAAGGAAAAACACATTGTTTTCTGCAATGGTTTGTATGCTGGCCTGGAAGTAGAAGGGAGCATGATGCCATTTCTTAGGAGTTTTTATAGTCTCCCCATTTTATACATAAAATACACCAGGCTCTGGGAGATACAAACAACACTACCCTCTTATATTTACTATATGCCAGAGAACCTCTATGAAGGAATGGTTGGATAACTTAAAAGTGCTAAACCCCAGTTTCTTTTTAAGCAAAGTTCAGCTAAGTTGATTGAACAATTCCACACCCTTACTTTTATCTCTTGTAAGTTCCATATTAAGGTCTATACATAGATAAACCTGTCTTGAAAATAATATAATCCCCATATTTAGCATTGTTTGATTCTGGTTTTGGGTTTGTTTTTTTTTTTTTTTGCTGTTCTCACATTTTAAAAATCAATTTTTCTAATGTTTGCCCTATCCTGACAATTGACAGACAGTGGGAGCATTGGGTGACTTCATTCAAGGCATTGTGCATTTTTAGGCCAAATTGCTAACAGGATCCATCTGTTTAATAACATTCAGTTTAAAATTAAAGTGGGAAAATTATTGACAACCTTAGGTGAACTTTAAGATAATGCATTTCTTTTATTCCATCTCCTAGTAGGAGCTTCATGGGACTACAAGACCACCCCTGGGCTTGCTGCTTTCCATAAAATTTGAGAGTTTTATTTCCTATTCATATTCACAATAATAGCATTTTGGGTCCTTAAGACAGAGTGTAGTCTCCAAGGTTTAGTCCACTATCACACTTGTTGGCCACACTTAATCATAAAGAGCTCAAGTTTGAAACAAACAGACCCAGATTTAAGTTTTGCACCTGCCACTTGCTATGTGACACAAAAATCATCACATTTTTGCACATCAATTTTCTTGGGCATAAAATGGAAATAATGTCTGTTAATAAACTTGTAGAATCCTTGTGAGGCCAACTTAAGATAAAAATTGGAAACAACAGCAAAATACCTGACATGTAGATCTTTAACTAATAATATTAGTAAAGTATACAATGCAAGAATGACTATGGGATGTAGCTGTAGTAATTCTTACATTACAGATAAAGAAATCTCAGACATCACTTTTGGCAATTTTTTTATTGATATATCTCCTAAAGTAAGGGAAATAAAAGGAAAAAAGTAAATGAGACAACATCAAATCAAACTAAAAAGGTTTTTCACAGCAAAAGAAACCACCAACAAACTAAAAAGACAACCCACTGAATGGGAGAACATACTTGCTGATATACTTGCTAAGGAGTAAATATCCAAAATTTATAAAGAACTTACAGAACTCAACACTAAAAACAAAACAACCTAATTAAGAAATGGTTAAAATACCTGAATAGACACTTCTCCAAAGAGGACATGCAGATGGCCAACAGACATATGAAAAGATGCTCAACATAACTAATCAGAGAGATGTAAGTTAAAACCACAATGAGATATCATCTCATCTCACACCTATCAGAATGGCCACCATGAATAAATCAACAAACAAGTGCTGGCTAGGATGTGGAGAAAGGGAAACCCTTTTACACTGTTGTAGGAATATAGATTGGTACAAGCACTGTGGAAAGCAGTATGGAGATATCTCAAAAAAAAAATGGATCTGCCTTTTGACCCAGTGATCCACTTCTGGGAATTTATCTGAAGAAACTCAAAACACTAATTTGAAAGAACATAAGCACCCCTATGTTCATTGCAGCCTCATTTATAATCACCAAGATATGGAAGCAGCCCAAGTTTACATCAGTAGATGAGTGGATAAAATAACTATGGGATATTTACACGACAGAATACTACTCAGCCTTCAAAAAGAAAAAAAATACCCTTTCTGACAGCATGGATGGATCTGGAGAACACTATGCTAAGTAAAAGAAACCAGTCAGATAAAGACAAATACTACATGATTTCATTCATATGTGGAATCTAATGAACAAACTGAACTAAAAAGCAAAATAGATTCATAGACAGGATGACAGCTAAGGTGGGGGGGAAGGTTAGGGGATAGAGGGATCAAGCAAAAAGGTAAAATGACTCATGGACAAGAACAACAGTGTGGTGATTGAAGGGTGGGTATACGGGGCCTAAATGGAGATAGAAAAAAGTGCAATAAAAATGCCAAAAGAAAAAAAAAGAAAAGAAACAAGTTCAGAGACATTAAATTAGCTATCCAAAGTTAAATAATTCCTCAGGCCATTAACCAAAGAGTTACCCTTGACTTCTCTTTTCTCTCTCAATCTTACTCCCTCCCCAAATCTAATCCATCTGCAAGTTGTGACCTAAAATTAGATCTCAAATCCTCCTATTTGTATCATCTCCACTACAACCCTGTTAGTCGAAGTGTCTTAATTTATTGCTCACTTGTTTTACTTTAATAACCTCCTAACAAATCTCCCGGCTTCAACTCTTACCCACTTTACCATTTGTTCTAAACACAACAAAAGAACACACACGTGTGTAGACATGATGTGTTGTACAATTGTGCACTTGAAAGCTGTAGGATTTTGTTAACCAGTATCATCCCAATAAACTTAATAAAAAGGAAAAAATAAACACAACAGCTGGGATAAATGATAAATGAGACCATGCCACTTCCTTACCTAAATTTGACAGTCTCCCACTGCACTTAGAATCAAACCCAAACCCTTAGCGCAGCCTTCAGGACTTCATATTCTTTGATTTTCATCTAGTCTCTTACCACTCTTCCTTTGTTCACTGTTTCATTCACAAAAACTTAATTTTATTTGTGGATTATCATGCAACTTTAGATATTTTATATTTGCTATTCCTCTGCTTGGAAGTGCTCCTACCAGATCCTCACAAAGTTTCTCCTTACCACTCAGATGTCTGATCAAATAATATGTCAACAGGCTTTCTCTGACCAACCACCTTATCTAAAATAGCATCATGTCTCCAGTCCGGTCATGGACTCTTAACTCTGCCTTATTTTCTTCTCAGCCTTTACTACTACCTAAAATTACTATGTTTAATTACTTATTTACCTGTTTATTTTTGGTCCCACCCTACTGCCAAAGGCCATGCCTTTTTGGTAGAAAAAAATAAAACCAAAAGCAATTTTTAAGTCATTTAAGTGGAAGAGGAAATCAGATCTACTTTGAGTTTTAAACTTAACTAGCAAATTCATTCAATTCCAGCCAACCGATTATAGTTTCCCATCATAGACACAGTCTAAGGCAGGCATTTTTTACAAAGCATTCAACCTTCAAGACACTATTTAGCAAAGAGGAAATCAGCCAGCCTTCTGCTCACTTGGGAATCAAGAGTAGTAATAGCATGGATGATTTCCTCTCATTTTACCCATTAGTTGGAAACACTCCTGCAACTCTTTTGCCAGAGCTATTAATAAGAAGCCAAATTGACTAATTTGATCTTCACCTTCTCTCTACATCTTTGCACAGTGCATATTGGAGGTGCTTAGAGCACAATCACAGGAGGCCAGAAAAGGAGCAAAGCAGAAATTCCTGAACTTATTGGCTAATAACGTTTGTATTTCTTATCTACTTTCGTGGCTAGGGATGTGAGGATGTAAGGCTTGGTATACTTATCTTTGAATAGGTACTGATACAGAGAGGTGACCAGGTCACTGGAAATTAGCAAGAAATGGAGAAGTGGCTTAGGGTCAGCCCAGCCACCTAGAGAACAAGAGAAAGCAAAAGTCTAAGTTTAATATAAACATACTTTACACATTAGTAACCCAGGGCTTCACCAATGCTTTAATGTGAGGAGTTACATCAATTTCATACTGCAATAGGTCTGTACATAATTGTTGTTGTTATATAACATAAACTGCTTACTAAATACTATAATTCATTTTGTAATGGTTTTGTTAACTATTTCTGAACAAGATATGTGGCTAAAGCCACATCCCAGAATAGGTGTGTGGCATTGGCAGAATGGTCACTGAGTAGTAACTTTTAGGATGAATCACCATCAATTCCTATTGTATATGCCCTCGTGATTAAAGCTACAGTTCACAGTAGCTGGGAAAATCTGGTTTTGGTTTATGAGCCTGGAATAGGAATTCTTGTATCAGCTAAAAGATTTTGAAATGCTATTTGACGTAAACTCCAAAATGCTGGAGAACTGTCAGAAGGAACATTCTCACCAATAAGGGTGTCCTCCCAGATATAAAGAAAAAAATAGTGCAGCTTCTTTATTTATTAATCACATAGTGTTTGCCTCTACCTGAGCCACAGTCCTGAAAAGTGTGATAAAAAGCTGGTGATTACCTGATCTATTTGAAGCTCTGAGTTTTCCAATTTGGTTATGTACCATTTGCAAAGAAATTAATTGTAGGTCAGACTCTTTGCTGTGTTGGCAAGATAGCCTCAGAGTCCCAGATTTCTACCAATGTAAGATTTACACTGATCAGCAGACACTGTAGTGCACCTCTTCTTGCATTTCTATTTAAACAAGTGTTTGGATAAATGTTCTGATGCCACTGCTCAAAATAAAGACTGCTGCAAGACCCGACTGCAAGGATCTGTTTAACATTCTGTGCACATATCTGTGCAAAGCCAGCACATTTCCAAAGTTATTTCATAGCACAAACCTTCATCACAAGAGAATAGTTAGGTCCCCCACACAAATTGGATGTATCTGGAGCATTTCCTCTTGACTGCTAATCTGTCATGTTACAGAGTTAGGGAGCTACATCTTTATTTTCTATGTCAGTTTGTTCATCTGTTCCAAGTATGTCTGGCTCTCAAGCAATCACTGCTTTTGTTTTGTGAGAAAATATTCCTGCCCTCTCCCAAAGAAGTCATGTTTCCTTAACCAAGGACAGAGTTTAGGTTCTCATTAATCTACAGCTGTCTATACATTACAATGTGGAGAGATAAAAACAACTATTCTTTTGGGCTCCTAGTCTGTGCTATGTAATCTGTGGGGTCCAATACAAAATGAAAATGTGGAACTTGTTCAAAATTACTAAGAATATCAAGATGGTGACACCATAACATATGCTCATGAAACCAATCTTACTAAGAGGTAATTTCTTATTTTAATACTTATTTGTGGAAACCATATTTATTTCTAATTTGCAAGGACAGAAACCAAAACTCAGAAAATGACAGTACTATGAAAAATTAGACAGCTAGGATGTGGTAGAGCCAGGTCTATCTGATTCAAATATTTACCTTATTTTTCCTTCACTAGAGGTTGCAAACTATGTCCCACAGGGCACATCTGGCCCACAAGCTAAAAATGTTTTTCACATTATTAAATGGTTGAATAAAATGAAAAGAAGGACAATATTTCATGACAGTTAAAAATTATGTGAAATTCTAGCCCTGGCCATGTTGCTCAGTTGATGAGAGCATCATCCTCATATGTCAAGATTGTGGGTTGAATCCCTGGTCAGAGCATATACAAAAATCAACAAATGAATGCATAAATAGTGGAAAACAAATTGATGTCTCTTTCTCCCATTCTCTCTCTTGAAAATCAATACATTTTTAAAGTTTAAAAAATAAAATTTAAAAATTATGTAAAATTCAACGGTCACAATCCATAAAAAAGATTAGTTGTGATACAGCCACACCCATTTGTTACTTACTATCTGTGACTATTTTTGCATTCTAATACCAAAGTTGAGTAATTGCAGCTGAGACTTTATTGCCCACAAAACCCGAAATGTTAACTTTTTAAAGAAAAAGTTTCCTAATCCCTGTCCTTCACCATGCAGCCAGTAAGCACATGCCTGCTTGAAAGAAAACTGTGTATGCATATATTTCATCAGGTATTTTCTTATTCTTAGTGTATTAATTTCCCTAGGGCTGCTGTAACAAGGTACCAGAAACTGGGTAGCTTAAAACAATAGAAATGTGTGTTTTCACAGATTTAGAAGCTAAGTTTGAAATCAAGGTGTTGGCATGCTTGATTCCTTCTGAGAATTCCAAGGAAGAATATGATGCATGCCTCTTTCCTAGTTACCAGTAGTTTGCTGGCAATATTTGGTACCTGTTTGCTTGCAGCTGCATAATTCCAATCATAGTTTTTATCAACATGTGACATTCTTCTTGTGTCTTTGTCATCACTTGGCCATTTTCTTATATGGACAGCAGTCATATTGGATTAGGGGTCTATTCTACTCTAATATGACCTCATCTCAACTAATTACATCATCAGAGATTTTATTTCCCAATAATGTGACATTCTCAGGTACTGGAGATTAGGACTTCAACATATCTCTCTTTTTAATTTTTAAAAGACTTTATTTATTTATCTTTAGAGGGGAAGGGAAGGAGAGAGGGAGAGAAATATCAATGTACGGTTGCCTCTCATGCCTCCCCTACTGGGAACTGGCCTGCGACCCAGGCATGTGCCCTGACTGGGAATTGAACTGCGATCCTTCTGTTTGCAGGCACGCACTCAGTCCACTGAACTACACGAGCCAGGCTCTTTTTTTTTTTTTTTTTGAGCAGACACAAACAACCTACAACTTCATATCATTTCTCAGTCTGTTCTCCTCACCCCTGACCAGACAATAAGCCATGCAGGAAGCCTTTATCTCAAAATCAATGTTCTCAGACTTACTTTCAACTCTTATCTTACATAATTTCCCTGATCCTGGGAGCATCTTTGATGCCTAGTAGACTCTACCTCTAAACTCTTTTGTTCTAGTATTTATAACTCAACATAAATCAATGCAGTAGAGTATTTTAGCTCACATACATTTTGAACATTGAGATGTGCACCATGATGGAGCTCCTTATTTCACTCATTCTGTCCACTTGAATGCAATTTTTGTACTGAATATGTGCCTTGTATAATTTGCAGATGCCATATACTTGATAATAGAGTAATACTTTATTGGAAATTCAAAGCTATTAAGCACTTTATTGTGTCATTCGAATTTTCAACAAAGGCCTTTTGTAATGCTAAAAAATTATGGTGTGCCTTCAATTCATGGCATGGTATTATACAATAGAATACATGTGTCCCACAACTGTTGGATACTTATTTAGCACTTTATTTAGCTCTTTAATACTTAGCAACTACTTTCATCTTCAAAGCACTGCCTCCTGACTTAATTAGTCTTTCTAATTTTCTCTGAAGTGTGCTAGTCTTCTTCCTATTTTATATTAAAGGAAAGTGGAGTAACAAGAGGAAATCATTTATAAAGCATTGCAGATCATTCCTGATGACTTGGGACCTATTTAAGGTTACCTGATTTTTGAGATAGAAAGCAGGGTATAGTTTTGAGATAGCAAGTAGGGTATTGGTATCAGTGACAACCTCACAGAATTCCTTTTTTCTCACATAGACACTCCACTCATTGCATAGCAATTCCCAGCAGAGAGAGACTGCTTAATAAATATTGGGTGAATAAATGAAATGAAATTAAACATATTTTAATATCTAGAATGAATCAAGCACTAACTAAAGTCATGCATGTCCTATGTTCTTTTGTTTTATTGTAAGCACAGTAGATCTATGCTGGTAATTTGTAAAATGACTTCCTTATAGTGACTACTTGTTCTCTACTGTTTTAGTACCTCAGTCTCCAACACAACCATATAGAGATTTTAATATTTGTGTGCAATATCCAAAGTGCCTTTAAAGCCTTAGCACATAATGAAAGTACCCAACCAAATTTCTGCTGTAGTTATGATCCTAGGTTGTCATGATCCCTATATCCCTGCCCTGTCATTCCTTGTACGCTCTCTGGCTACAGTTAATCAGATCAGAGGCAAGAACATGAATCAAAGGTTAACTAGGATGTGACCTGCCACAAAAAGAAAAAAATAGACTGTGCAAACAGGAATAGGGTGAGCCAATCTGCTTCTTGTTCTTAGAATTTAAACTAAAAAAAAAAAAAAGCAAGGAATGAGGCAATTAGCAGGAGGGAAATGTTAAAGGCTATACAGAGAACCCATGAACAGAAGAGAGTTATGAGATTTGTGAGAAAACAGAAACTTATTTAGATTTTTAGCACCAAAATCTCTTGTTGCTTTCTAGCCACATATCATCATCAATTTGGCAGTTTCAAAATTGACATAGGTAATCCTTGTATACCTTGGCTTCTTTGTTCCTTGATCTTTTTATTTCCAATGGTCTTGGCCTTGATTTCACCTTGGCTATTTATTGCACAATATTAGCTATAAAGTTATCAGCCCCATAACTGCTCCACTGTAATGACTGAACTAACACAGATCATCCAGTTTGGGCTATTACAATAGTTATGGCAAAATATGATGATTGCTCCAACTAGTGAAATAGCAGTAGAAATGTTTACAGGAGTGATAAATTTTGGATAAGTTCATAATCTTGCATAGCATAATATAATTTGGGATATGTTTTAATGGTAAATCCAACAGGATTTACTGATGCACTGGATGGGTGCAGTGGTGAGGAAAGTAATCAAGGATGACAACACATTTGTCCTGAGCAACTAGGTGAATATCATCTGCTGAGTTGAAGAAGCAGTTCTTGGGGAAAAACTCAGAGTTCAGTTTTGTGAAAGAGAAAATGTCAGGTAGGCAGTTGCATGTGTGAGCATGAAGTTCAAAAGGGATGTAAGAGCCATGATGTAAATTTGGGAAACAATACCATATTGAGGATAGTTAAATCTGTAATTGCCATGGCTGTGAATGTTGAGAGCAAATAGAAGAGAATGAAACACTAAGCTCTGGAGAACCCTAACCTGTGTCATATACAAAGAGGAGGAAGAACTAAGGGAGAATATTTATGAGTATCTAATAACTTAGGCAGGAACATAAGGCATGGGTCAAAGGATATGGTAGTACAAACACAAGCAATAAAAGGAATACAGTGTTAGTGAGAAAAAATAAGACTGTATATGTTTTCTGGCTAGAAGGTTATATGGCTCAGCTAATCAATCAGTATATTTAATCAGTACATATTATTATATTAATAATATTATCATAATTCAATAATTGAATGGGTTTGAGTCAACAGTGCTTGCTCCAACCCCCCCAATGTACACCCTAAACCACAAAAACAACACATACTTATAATCCTTGTTTGGTTTCATAAAGATAATATTTAGAAATATTCTAAGAGTGGTAGTAATACTTTAGTTTATTTTATAATTACCTTATTTTTAACCTTTACCAAAAAGAAGATTATTTATAACTAGATGCATTTCAAGTAAATGTAAACTTCTAATATATTTTAATGGCCTCACCTACCTTAATTTCTCTAGAAACCACCCCTCTTTCTTTCCCAATCAAAGTTAAATACTCCTCATTGCTGAAAGATCCTTTCTATGTCTCCAAGACATAAAATTTCATTACAAATACCTGCTTATGTCTCTCTCCCCACCATAATATAAACTCCTAAAAGATAAAAACTATGCTATATACATTTTCCTACTTACAGTTTTTAGCCCAGTGCTAGACCAGTGCGTTCATTTATTAAACAAACATATCAAACACTTGCTAATTCCATGTTAAGGAAATTCCATTGCTGACAGATTTTCCTTCATAATAAGCTTAGGGGGAAAAAGCCAGTTATTTCTCAAACGGAATTTTGTAATAGCCCTTCTAGATAAGATGAAGGTATATTTAAAAGACAGCTTCATGCCCTAGTTGGTGTGACTAAGTGAAAGGACTGCCAGCCTGCAAACCAAAGGATCGCTTGTTGGATTCCCAGTCAGGGAACATGGGTGCTTTGCAGTCCAGGTCCCTGGTAGGGGGCATGCAAGAGGCAACCATACATTGATGTTTCTCTCGCTCTCCTTTTCCCTCCCTTCACCTCTCTCTAAAAATAAAGAAATAAAATTTAAAAAATAAAATAATAAAAGAGCTGCATTACATGGTAAAAAGTTAGTTAAAAGTCCTGACTTCCATTTCCTCATGTCTCTAACAGTTGTGATTCAGGGTTAACCATTTCTCCAGAAGAGTTTAGACTATAGTTATTTTATCAATTAGCTTATTCGAAATGCTAATTGTGACTTCCAATGCTTCATGACTCTATTAAAGAAAAAATGAGGATTATTATTTTACACCAGCATTAAATTCTCAGAAAATCATTGTGGAGCAATTGACTTACACAGTTGCGGAGCATACATTCAGGCATAGCATTTCCCGTTGGCAGACTGTAAGAGGCAGAGTGCTCCACAACATTCCATCTGATGTTACAACTCCTCATTTATGGCTTAGTTTTTCAGGGAGTCAGATGCTTTCAACTTAACTTCTCCGGTGGCTATTTATTCCATCACCATATTAAGATAAAAACCAGCAGCAGCAGCAAGTCTTTAATATTAGGGAAACCTCTTGCTATTTCCTACTTGTATGTTCAAATGGAAATGTTGTATATCAGTTTTCCTCCATGCTTTATTTCATATGATTAATTAGATTAAAATATTTCATATTGAGACACATTAACAAATGATATAACAGATTATCTTTTTCAAAAAAGCAATTCTGAGATATAGGAGGTACTAGGTCATCATGCAGACATTTTTTATCTTAGTGTGGTAAAACAATGGTTAACTAAAATCCACATTTCCTAATTTAATGCCAATTATTTCAATCTCTTCTTCTGTTTGGGCTCATGAAAATATCAACACTGACTGCTACAAATTTCACTTCACTTTAATAGAAGTGCTAGAGGGATGAAAAGCAGTGAAGAAGAATTTTTAGTGCAGTATTGTCAATTCTGAAAATTACAAAGAAAAAAGGGGTTAGGTGTGGAATGCACTTTAAAAAAAATTACCAAGATAGTGATAGCCAGCATTTATTTATTAATTTTTCCTCACCCAAGGACATGCTTATGGATTCTAGATAGAGAGGAGGAGGAAGGGAAAGAGAGAGAGAAACAAACATCAATGTGAGAGAGTAACATCATTCAGCTGCCTTGCAAGCATGCCAACCAGGGACTGAACCCACAACCCAGGCATGTGACCTGACAAGGAATTAAAGCCATGAGCTTTCAGTTCACGGGACTACACCCAACCAACTGAGCCATACTGGCCAAAGTAGGGAATATGCTTTTTTCATTATTTTTTAAAATCCAAAAACAAAACAAAAAAATAATTTACTCTTCATTTATTTCTCCCATAGAATACTTCTCTTATTTTATAATGAGAACCAACATGAAAATCAGATATTTTTATGGATACTGATTTAGAAAGTATATTTCCTAATATGCATAAATTCCACAGCAAATATGTTAACCACAGATTCTATATCAGTACTTCTTCCACCGGTCTTTAGTGCCAAAAAGTTTCCTTCCTGTATCCATACATAGGTACTCAAATCATTAAAAAATATTTTAGGATCTGAGATCTTGCACACTTTAAGCCCTACAATAAAGGTGGACAAGGAGGCCCAGGATGCTTTGTCTGGATAAAGAGTTAATGATTAATTGCTATTTATATTTGTTCATCTATTGAAACTACAAATAACTATTTAGCATTGTATCTTTTGAAATTATACTTCTTGGTCATTGTTATGCTACTTGTATAAACAAATTAATACATGAATTACATGTGCACTAACTTCTTCTGAGTTTGTTCTTAATTGAGTTCTTGTAAAAGTCACTTTAAATTTATAATAATGACTGACCACCAGGGAATGCAACTGTCAAGACACAAAGAAGGCTGTCTAGGGATTGAGAGAAAGACAAGCTTTCATTATGCAAATACTGTGTTTTCTAGTTCAGTTATTCAGTCATTCTAGTTCAGTTCAATTATTCCTTTATTGTCCTAAAA
This sequence comes from Carollia perspicillata, assembly GCA_004027735.1. Taxonomy (NCBI): domain Eukaryota; kingdom Metazoa; phylum Chordata; class Mammalia; order Chiroptera; family Phyllostomidae; genus Carollia; species Carollia perspicillata. The sequence goes on from PVKM010000206.1 coordinate 17,097, forward strand.
TACATAAATATTCTAATTGTAGCTTTTATGCAGAAGACACCTGAGAGCTTGTGTCCTGGTTGGTAAAAGAACCCTGAAGAATATTAAGTAGAGAGATACATGTGAAGAATAATCCATATTTTAAAAACACATTGCAACATACAAGGGCATTCCATATGTACGCCTTTTGCTTAAATATTCTAACATGGGTATTAGGGTAGTGTTAAAGGTCAAGAAAGGTGAGAATCTTACCTGCAGTCTTCAGAACACCCAGAGCCAGAGCCTGTGTTCTGTTTATTCTAGGGTCTCTTAGATCTTTCTGCACTTGACCACCTACTCTGAATCCCCCAAACAAACACATGCTTTTGTAAATGTCTAGACCTATCTGCATTTGGAGGTGCTCCTTAGTAACCACTCTGAGCTTATCCAAATCCTAGAGGTTATATTAGAATGAAATTCACATTAAGCTCTCATGGGAAAAATAGGATGAAATAACATATAACTATTAGAAAACTAAAATAAATCTTAATAGTGACGAGGAGAATCAGGAACAGAGAAGAATGAGAGTAGGTTGGCAGGGTCATGATTCCCTCATTATTCTCCCACTTCCAAATCATTACTCTATCATCTTTAGAGTGCAAACAATTATGTGAATACACAATGAGCAACTATGTGCCAATAATAGTGTCTTCTTTAGAGGATCATCATAGCTGAGCAATACTTAAGAAAGTCTGTAGAGCTAGACTGTGTTTGAATCTCAGTCTCAATATTTACTAGTTTGGGTAAATTACTAACTTTCCTTAAGCCCAGTTTTTCACCTATGATAAATGCACCTGTGCAATGCAGGTCAATGACCCTGGAATATGTCCATGCCTTAATATCCCCAAAGTCCATGACTGTTATTTATATGGTAGAAGGAACATTGTTGGTGTGATTTAAGAATTTTAATTGATGAGGAGATTATCCTGGATTATCTGGGTGGGCTCCATGTAATTCCATAAGTTTTTAAAAGTAGAGAATCTTTTCCAGCTGTGCCCAGAGAGAGAGAGAGTTAGAGAAGGCATCATGAGAAAGACTTGGCACATTATTATTGGCTTTGATGATGGAGGAAGAACTCCAAAGAATGTGTGTAATTTTTCAAACCTGGGAAAACCAAGGAAATGAATTATCCTCTATAACTTCCAAGAAGGCACATAGCCTTATCAACACCTTGTCTTAAACCCAGTGAGACCATTTTCAGACATTGGACCTCCATACCTATAAGCTAATAAATTTGTGATATATCATTTTGTAGTAATTTATTTTATGGTCATTTATTATAGCAGCAATAGGAAACAGTACTTCATGGAGCTGCTTATGAGGATTAAGTAAGTGTGATTATATGTAAAACACTTAGAATTATATCTGGCCTGTAGTATGTATTTTTTGAGCATCAGTTACATTATTATTATCAAAAAATGAGATTGCAACAACTAGGGAAATAGGGGAAATTGATGTGAGCACAACTAATGAGAACCTATAAAATAAGATTAACAACTGTATTAAAGTATTGTGGAAAATTGGAAGTAGGAATCACTAAGCTACAGAGACAACATTGGAAGAAACCTAAGACAAAGAGTGGAACTTGGTCAGATAAAAAGGAGAGAGAGCTCAAGAAGAACAAGTAGCAGAAGTTAACAAATGTGAAACCAGAACAGCAAGGAAATTGGTGTGGCTTCCTTTTCACACCCCACAAATTCTTTCTCCAATTTTATATCTCATTGTATGCAGAACTATGTTGAAAAGACAATATGCTATATAGGCAACATCATACTGCTGAAATTAAGTACTATTCCAGGGACAACTGAAAGCCTGTGACTGGTTTCTCCTAGAATTTGACCAAGGCACATTTTCCCTTTGCTTATCTGTTATGTTTCCTTTCACTGTAATAAACCATAATAGAATTTGATTTCTATTAATTGTTCTGGTGAAATCACCATCATGCCAGAGGTGATGGTGATTTTCTTCAAAACTTAAAATTATGAACAGGAAAGAAAAGTTTGTCCTGGTTATTAATGTACATATTGAAATGGACCTTATACCCTGAAATATATGCTAGTCTTCTTTAGGCTAATCTGAAGTGTGTCATAAGGTCTGCTGTGAAGCCTGGACTCAGCAGTATGGGCTCAGAGGGCTTGAATCTCTGCACCCCATGCCATTATACATTCATTTCTGTGTTCACAGGATAACTTCCTAGAGAGTGGGAAGTCATTCTGCAGTCCTTGCAATACAAGGAGCTGATAATTTTCTTAGTGTTTTGAATATGTAGAAAGGACCCATGGACAAAGCCAAAGAGGAGGGGAATTGAGTGTGGGAGGTGGGGGTGGGTAGAGCATGGGAGAATGGTGGCAGGAAAATGGAGACAACTGTACTTGAACAACAGTAAAAAATGCAAAAAAGGGGGAAAATGATGCTTGAAATAGACTGATTCCATGGAAGCTGGGACAGTGAAGTATGTGCTAACAGCAACTTTACTTTTATACATAATTATATATTATAATACTTTAATGATATATAATTATGTATTATATATAATATTGTATATTATATGATATTATAATATATATTATATACCTTAGTTGCTGCCAATCTTGGTAATTATGAATTTGGCTTCTCAGACTTGATAAAAGACAGATTGCTATGGCAAGTAGTACTACACAAATTTAAGTAAAACTCTATAGTCTACTTTTATACTTTGCCTAGATCACTCTTCTATGTGTTTCTGAATTGCACATAAATGATTTCAACCATAGCCTTATACATTTTCAACTACAATGTGAAACATTTCATAAAAGAAACAAAACAATAAATATGTATATGTCACTACTGAGTATATAGTGACTATATACCATGTATGAGGAGGTAAGTCAACATAAATAATTTTGTAATCCTCCATACAAGTACTAAGAGGAAGGGTGGGGCAGGGGGGAATAGTGGGGGTAAAATAGAAACAACTGTACTTGAACAACAATAAAAAATAATAGTAAAGAAATGCTTTTGTGAGACCTTTCAGAATCTCCTTTAACATATGTTGGTATTTCAGATCAATGATCAATCTCTAATAGCCCACACTAACCTGAGACTCTACTCTCCAATCCAAGCAGTTTTCATCACATTCCCCTGGTTGGAAATCTTTAATGGCTCCTATTTCCCATCCTGTCAGACTCAATTTCTCATCCATGAATGTTACGATACTCCTTACTCATCCCCATTCTATCCATGCAGTAGTGACTCTCTTCTCACTTTCTCCACTCCACATCTTTCACTCTTATTAGCCTGGGTTTCTTACTGCCAATTCAGGAAGCCATGTTTATTCTAAATTTTAGACCCTTGCTTGAGCTCTTTTTATGTCAGCTGCTGCCACCTCTATCTCTAAGTGTTCCAAATTAAACTTGCCCTTCAAAGTGCAGTTCATGGTTCACACCATCCCTGATAACTCTCAATATTCCATTTCTTGGTGTTTTCCCTTCATCTAGAACTGGCTTCAACACAATTTGTTCATTCTTCCATAGGTGCTTTTGTACATTCTACAATATTTCCTGTATATTCCAAGAGTCCCTCACACCTCCTTCTACCATTAGAATCAGCAAACTCTTAAACAATCTTACCAATCTTATGAAGTCCTTTACTGCAAGAACCATTATAAATTTAGTCAAGAATTTGACCTCTATTGTTGTGCTTTTGTAAATATGTAGTGATGTTATTCATACCTTGTCAAGGTGATGCTATAATTTCAGATGGTTGTGCCTCCAGTATCTCATAACAGTTTTGGTTCTCATCAGATCAAACATCCCCTATTCAGGAAATTCATAAGGACCTTAATGTTTGTTACCTCACTTCACTATCTTCAGTAGCTCCTCCTAAATTATACCCAGAAGATTTTATAACTGTTATACCCTTTTTATGAGGTACTGTCATTCTTGCGTTACTACTCCTCCTTAACACAAGACCTGCTACTGAATTTATTGCCTCTTAAATATAAATGTCTTGTGCTAAACTTCTGAGTCTGTCCCAGGACCTTCTCTGCCCCAGGACCTTTGTCCATAAATGGCTCTGGTACTCAATAGGCAAATCAGAGCATGAAGGATTAAACTCCTCGGTATGAGGACCTAACTCAATATCTCTAGGGATGGGGTAATAAATACATAAATAAGCAAAATTGCTTAGCTCCCTACAGCTAAGTAATGGCCCTCCAAAGGATCAGTTTCAAAGCTTCTCAGACCAGGCTTTTTGCTGGCTCCCAAGAGCATGATAGCCAACCACCTGTGCCAGCTGGGCACTCTATCAGACCTGTTAGCCCATTTAACCTGCTGAGAGTAAGGGTCAAGGAACTCAAGGGATGTTTCCAAGCTCATGCAGCTTGTGAGTCTTAGAGTAACAGTTTGCATGGGATTCCTGGGTACATATTCTTAACCTTTGTGCCATGCTCACTCCAGCTACAAGTCATCTGTGGGTAAAATGAAGCAATAAAACAACACAATTTATAGGGGCCATTTCACCTCTAAAGGGTCATGAATCTGGTCAAAAGATAAAGTCTATGGGAAGAGCTTCTCTGCCACTCTTTTTTTAACCTGCATTTTAGCAGCTCACATTACATAAAAATGAAAAGGTATTAATTGGTATATGAGTTTTCAAGACTGCCATCTAAAATGCAGACATCAGTTACATTTATCTGTGACCCAGTAACTACTTTCATCCCTCACTACATAAAACCTCTTAGCAATATCTTGAACTCTCCAACGCAAATGCTCACATTTTCCCAAGGCTGCTTATTGTCATTGGCCGTCACTCATGTTTCCTAGCCTGTGTGTGTGTAAACAGCAGCTGGGAGTCTAGGTTCCAAAAAGAAATATGAAGTTGGCTTCTTTACAATTTATCTATGTGATCTACAGCACTCACAGAGCAGTGCATATGAAAAACATAATTGGAATACTCCTTTCAAGTTAATGTGCTTATCACCCAAGGAAGAATAACAGGCATTGGCTGTCAGGCATCATCTCCAAGCAGTATATGTTATTACATATTTCTTTTTTAAGTATATTTTATTGATAATGCTATTACAGTTGTCCCATTTTTTTCTCCCCTTTATCTCCCTAGTCCTTGCACCCTACCTCCCTCCAGCATTCCCCACCTCCTTAGTTCATGTCCATGAGTTGTACATATAAGTTCTTTGGCTTCTACATTTCCTATACTATGCTTCTCATTCCCTGCATCTTTTCACCCCTTCTTCCCCCTTCCCCACTGAAACCTTCCATGTTATCTCCATTTCTGTGATTCTGTTCCTGTTCTATTTGTTTTCTTTTTTTTTAAGTTCAGTTATTGATAGTTATGAGTTTGTTGTCATTTTACTGTTTACAGTTTTGATCTTCTTTTTCTTAGATAAGACATTTAAAATGCAGGCCTCTGCACCAAACAGAAGTCTGAAGTTGTCTTCTTTTTTTTTTTTTTTGGTTTATCCTGTAAACAGCACACATAGTAGCAACCTCACACTAAGTACCTGTTGGAAACAGCTCATTTCAATGCCTCCAGTACTTCACTTACAGAGTGTTTTACTACAGAAGCTTCCATCATCTGCTTTTTCATAAGATATGTATGTCCTCATCCCTCTGATCCACCACTTCTCAATCATCCTGTGTATATTAGTTTTCTTCCTATACTCTGTACATATGCAATGATTCAGGTAGGGCCTGCTTTCCCTTGGTCCTAATCTTGATGTCAATCACTATCTCTCCATCCTCTGTTACTAATCACTGGGAAGTCATTTTTCCAAATGAATCAGTGGCCTTGTATTATGTATTTACACGATGATTTACCTAGATTTTACAGAAGTCTAAGTGGAGGTCCACAAACCCAGGAGCAAAGAATTAGGCCAAGCTTAGTCTCCTCTCACATTCTACTTCTGCCCTTCAGTGGCTCTGATCAGCCCTTACCTCTAAGACTAAGGATGCTCCATATTCTTTCTTGAAAGCATAAAATATCTTATACTGCAGCTATATCACAGAAGAGTACCACTTATGGCATATATTTACTAAATCAGATATCATATCTATTCAAGAGTACATCCTACATATAATCTTCCTCTTCTTTCCCATCTCCCTATTTAGCATTTAGGCTAGTCTTCTTGAAACATCATGCAATAATAGTAATCTCTCAATAAATATTAGCTGTTGTCATTAATATTGAGTCATGCATTAAACTTTGTTGATACACTAAAGATTTTGTTTAAAGAGGCTCAGAGAATATAAATAACCTCCCACAGGCATTCCATCTGCAGAGTTGAAATTTGAACCCGAGTCTGAATGAAAATAAAATTCAGGTTCTCTAGCAGTATTCTATTTTCTTTTAATAAATGTTTGAACACAAAGCAAATGATCAAGTCTCAACCTGAGATATGATCACATGCTTCTAAGATCACACAACTAGTTGATAGGATAAAACATTGGTAGTGTGTTGTACATGCATGACTGAGTTTGTAATGGCCATTTTTAGATGGACTCATTCACTATTTTACAAAACAGATTCCAGAAAGCAAAATCAAAATGTTTCAGTTATGAAAAAAGAGAAAAAGAAACATTGATGCATGAAATAGAAGTTATAGTTTGTGTTATGGGACTAGATACTGCCTCACTTGCCCCCAGAAATTCTACTGGAAAATGAAGGGAAATATGGTGATAGCTCATGAAACAACTCTCCTCTGACACATGACTACATTGCTTATTAAAAGAAAATCTCCAAGAGAATAATCAAGAACTAACATATCTTGAATTCATTCCAGTCATAGTGCAGGATGGGAAGCTGAGTTATGGGATAATTTAATATCAACACAACCTTCTTGGCTTAATATTCCATTAGTATACATCAAATTAAATTAGGCTTCCTGAGAACTGTACTTCTATTTTTTCTTATGGCCTTTTTCACTATATATATTTTTGTGTCTGGTACATAATGAGCATTCATTAAAAGTTTGTTGAAAGTATATACCTATGGATGAGCAAATGAATGCTTCTGGGAAATATAAGGAAAATATCTTTAAACTAAAAAAAGTAAATGAGGCATAATAGTGAATTGCTAGGTACAAAGTATTCAAGAACAATGAGTATCTTACAAACAATATAAATTAAAATATCTCCTCTGCAAAAACACTCATAACAGAAATAATTTTCTACATATTCAGTCAAGAATCATTTCATGTTTAGTCTTAATTTAGGGAAGTTAATTAAATATGTTGGTCAAATTATTTTTCAATATTTATTTTATTTTTTTTTAGGGAGAGAGGGGGAAGGAGGGAGAAAGAAAGGGAGAGAAAACATCAGTATGTGGTTGCCTCTCACCTTCCCCCTACTGAGGACCTGGCCCACAACCTAGGCATGTGCCCTGACTGGGAATCAAACCAGTGACCCTTTGGTTCACAGGCTGGCACTCAATCCACTGAGTCACACCAGCCAGGGCTGGTCAAATTCTTTTTGAAGAGTATCATTACATCTTATGTTGATATAATTTATCCAATGCCATACAGTTAGTAAATAGCAACCTCTGAATGCACAACCTACTTCTGTGATTCCAAAGCCTACTCTCTTTCCATTACACTTTGCAAGAAAAAACCTGACAGATACTTTGAAAACACATAAGAGGCAGGGTCTTATTTTGCCTGAAGAGGTTAGGATAATCTCCAAGGAGAAGATAGCATTTGATTTAATTCTTAAAAAATGAAGAGGTATTTTCCTAGTGCACAGGGCATGGGGGAGATATTTAAAATATGTGTATTTTAACACATACATGCCTACATGTGTAAAGGCAAGAAGTACTGACAAATCAGGTGTGTGTCTCAATGATATTCAAGTAACTGGTATGGGTGAAGTTCATCTTGCGTCTGAGGGAGTGGTGCCTCACAGGGGCAAGACCACAGAGGGTCTTATATGCTAAGCTAAAGAGTTTAAATTCCCGCTGGCCAAGATGGAGGTGTAGGTAGGTACGCTGTGCCTCCTCACACAACCAAAAGGACAACAACAAATTTAAAAACAAAAAACAACCAGAACTGACAGAAAATCTAACTGTATGAAAATCTGACAACCAAGGAGTTAAAGAAAAAATATTAATCCAGACCGGTAGGAGGGGCAGAGATGGGCAGCTGGGCAGAGAATACTTGCAGCAAGACAGTGTTTGGAAGACTTGGGTGAGCAAGGTGGTGGCTGGAGGACTGGGTGAGTCTACAGCTGGCAGAGTGAGCAGTCCTACATTTCTGTGTGGATAAACTGGGAGGAACAACTGGGGAGTGAGATAGGCTGCGCAACCGAGGTTCCAGTGCAGGGAAATAAAACCTCAAAACCTCTGACTGAAAAAACATGTGGGATTTGAGTTGGTGGGAGAAACTCTCAGCCTCATAGGAGAGTTTAGTGAAGAGACCTATAGGGTCTTAAAACATACACAAAACCACCCACCCAGGAATCAGCAACAGAAGGGCCCAATTTGCTCATGGGTAGCAGAGGAAGTGACTGAAAGACAACAGAGAGCTGAACAAGCAGCACTGTTCCTTCCCTCTAGGACTCCTCCCTCACATACAGTGCCACAATGTAGCCACAGTGGTTGACCCGCTCTGGAGAATACCTAAGGCTCTGCCCCTTATTACATAACAGGCATGCCGAGACAAAAAATAAATGGCCCAAATGAAAGAACAGATTAAGGCTCCAGAAAAAATACAACTAAGCAATGAAGAGATAACAAACCTATCAGATGCACAGCTCAAAACACTGGCAATCAGGATGTTCACAGAATTGTTTGAGCATGGTTGCAAAATAGAGGAAAAAGTGAAGGCTATGAAAAGTGTAATAAAGGAAAATACACAGGGAACCAACAGTGAAAGGAAGAAACCTGGAACTCAAACCAATGGTTTGGGCCAGAAGGAAGAAATAAACATTCACCCAGAACAGAATGAAGAAACAAGACTTAAAAAAAAAAAAAAAAGGAGAAGCTTAGGAACCTTGGGGACAACTTTAAACATTCCAGCATCCGAATCATAGGGGTGCCAGAAGGAGAAGAGGAAGAGCAAGAAATGGAAAACATATTTGAAAATATAATTAAGGAGAACTTTCCCAATCTGGCAAAGGAAATAGACTTCCAGGAAGGCCAGGAAGCTCAAAGAATCTCAAAGAAGTTGGACCACCCCCCTGCAAAAAAAAAGAAGTTAGACCCAAGGAAGCACACACTAAGGCACATCATAATTACATTACCCAAGATGAAAGGTATGGAAAGAATATTAAAAGCAGCAAGAGAAAAGGAAAGTGTAACCTACAAAGGAGTTCCCCTAAGACTATGAGCTAATTTCTTAAAAGAAACCTTACAGGCAAGAAGGGACTGGAAAGAAATATTCAAAGCCATGAAAGGCAAGGACCTACATCCAAGATTATTACTTTCTCCAGCAAAGCTTTCATTTAGAATGGAAGGGCAGATAAAGTGCTTCTCAGATAAGGTCAAGTAGAAGGAGTTCATCATCACCAAGCCCCAAGTATATGCAATGTTAAAGGGACTTCTCTAAGAAAAAGGAGATCAAAACTATGAACAGTAAAATGACAACAAACTCACAACTACCTACAGCCAAGCCTAAAAAAAAATGAACTAAGCAAACAACTAGAACAGGAACAGAATCACAGAAATGGAGATCACATGGAGGGTTATGAGCAGGGAAGGGGATGGGAGGAATGGGGAAAAAGGTACAGGGAGTAAGTAGCATAAATTGTAGGTAGAAAATAGACAGGGTTGGTTAAGAGTAGTATCAGAAATGGAGAAGCCAAGGAACTTACATGTATAGCTCATGGACATGTATGGGCAGGGGTTGCTGGTGGGTTGGGGTGTGCAGAGCAGAGGGGAATAAAGGGGGGGGATAAGACAAGTGTAATTTTGTTTTTTACAAAAATAAAAGATTTGTATTTTGGAGATGTGTGGCTTCAGTGTGAAGAATAAGAGGGAAAGGAGCAAAGCTACCTAGAAACTACTTTATTGGAAAAGCCCAGAAAGGAACAGAGAAGGGACTCATCCCATTTCACAGTGGAAGTACTGGAAGTAATGGAGAGAAGTAAACAGAATAAGGATTTGGGAAATCTCAATAGAATTAATAAGACCTGTTGACTGATTGGAGTTGAGGTCAAGATGGAGAGGGATAGGGGAATCAAGGATGAATGATGTTTAAATTTACTTGATTGTCAGGCTGAATGTTGGCATCAGCTGTCCTGAGAGAAAACACATACAGAGGAACAAGTCTAGAGGTAGTGGGAGTGCAATTTTGAGAGCAGAATGAAACTAAGAACCTGATAGGGTTTAAACTTCAATTTTGCCACTTAAAACTTAGTCATGTTATTTAACCACCGTAACCTTTGTTTTATTTGTTCATTTTTCATCTATAACATCTAATTAGAGTGCTCACATCACAGTATTGCACAACGTTGCTCAAAAATGTAAGTGAGAACATGTTTATTACATGTTTGGCAAAATGGCTGGCTCATTTAGTAGAAATATATACATCTATATGACATTTACATATATGACTTACTGAGAATTTGAGGTTTCGGTAACACATCTAGTCAGAGACATTTGTTAAAATCAGATCACTCTGCTTCAAGCATATGTGGCCTTCTTAGAGACCTTGGAATAGTATAAATGCAAGACTCTTTGATTTATTCCTAAATTGTTTTCTTTATTTGAGGTAAAATATATTTTCCTCATTTAAATAATATAAAATTTTCACAGAAAATTGGAAACTAACAAAAGCACATCAGAGATGTTGGAAATTAACAAATCCTTACCACATACAAACACTGCTTTTATTCGAGTGTATTCCCTTTTATTTTTTCTCTTTTATGATACGCTACTCTATTGATATTTATATCAGTATTCTCGTGAATGCATCATACTTTTACAATAAATTTTAGATATTAGTATCTTCTAGTAAAAGTTTTTCCTTTATTATTTCTCAATTTCAAAGTTATCTGGGTTAGTGTAATATGCTTATTCTTTTAGATAAACATTCAAATTTTTACCAAGTTATAGAAACTTCACTTAGATATTTCAGTGGAATCATGTTAAATTTATAATTAACTTTTAGAAAATTGACATTTTTATGATATTGAACCCTCTAATCTAGGAGGATGATCTAACTAATAAAACAAAATATTTTATATCCATGTGATCTTGGTATGGTATTTAACATCTCTCTTACCTCATTTCCTCAACTATAAAACTGTACACAGCTCATGCTATTGTTGGGAGGATTAGATGAGTTAATACATGAAGTTGGAACATGCAGTTTAAAGTAATTTGAACAATATTTAGCACATAATAAATGTTCAAAAAACTCTATGTTATTTTTGTTATTTCCTCTGGTAAAGTGTATGGTTTTCATCATATAGTCCCCTACATACTTTTTTTTATGTTGACTCTGGGAATTTTTTTTGCTCTTATTGGTAGGGTTGCCAGATAAAATAAAGGATACCTAGTTAAATTTAAATTTCAAAGAGTATCTCACAATGAATCATTTATGTTATATGTAATACCCAGGACATACACTAAAAAATATTCATTGTTTATCAGAAATTTAAATTAAATTGAGCTGCCTGAATGACTTTTTCCTTTTGGTTAAATCAGGCAATACCATGTTATTGGAAGGGAATATTTTCCATTATATACTTAACTAATTATTGTGGGGAAATAGAGATGGATTTTCTTACCTTATATTCTATTTCCTTACATCAGTGGTTCTTGAAATATTAACAGGAAGCAGATCTACCTGGGGGGCTTCTTAAGACACAGATTTCTGAGCTTCAACCCCAGAGTTTCTGACTCAGAAAATTTGAGATAGAGCTTAATAATTTCTATTTTACCAAATACCAGGTGAGGCTGATGTGGTCCAAGGACAACACTTTGAGAGCTGCTGCCTTGATGAAACTCTTATTTCTTATTTTTCATACATTATCAATGGATTCTGTTGGTTTGGTTTTGTTTGTTTTGGTAAGGAGTGAAACAATCTTCAGCTAATAATAACATCATTTCCAGATGTCTGATTATTAAATTTTTCTTTTCCTTATATCTTGAGTTTGTTTTAACATTTTAAGTAGTGCCACATAAGTTTGGTCATAGTGTCTGCTCTTGACTTAATCCCTACTTAAATAGGGATCTTTCTAGTGTGTCAATATTACATGTTCTATGGTTATTGTTTGGAAGATATATTTTATTAATTAAAAGTCTAATGTTTTAAAATATTTATTAGCATAGTAATATTTTCTCTATTGTCCAAGTTATGCATGCTATTATGTGTAATAAGTTCTAATATTAAGCCAAATTTACATTTCCAGATTGTATAAATATAACCATGGAATGCATATAATTATGCTAATACACTGCTGAATTTTAATTCATTATATATTAACTAGAGCCTTCTCATTCTATATTTGAGCTTAAAAAATAATGGTTATTAAGGTGTAACTGTGAGCAAGTTACTCCAACTCTCAAAGGCTCAGTTTCAGTGTCTATCAAATGAGCAAAACAATAGCTCCTTCTTAGGAGAGTTGCTGTTTAATTAATAGCAAACCTTTATACATGAGACAAGCACAATTATAATGCTTATATGTGGAATAACTCCACTGGGTCATTTAAGCTCTTAACCACATTCATAACAGAACAGCTATTAAATTATTTGAACTCAGTAAAAAGAGTTATTATTATCATCAATATTATGTAGGGGGAAAAACAATTTGGGGACAGGGCTTACTGTCTATTAGAAGAGGCAAGTGCTAAATAATCACATATACAGCACTACTACCACACACAAACATCAATTTACAACTGACATAATTGCAACAATTTTGGGAGGGGGAAAAATAGGATAGTCAGCAGGACCAATAATAGAATGGTCAGGAAAACTATTTTCAATGGAAGATGTAATGCTAGAGTTGAGAACTGAAGAATACAATTAAATATGTGAAGGAGCATGATGTGAGAATTTCAGGCAAAGAATAGGTGCAAATAGCTGGCGAAGAAGGAAGTATTGTGATTATGGATGAATGAAAGGTTACACTGACTAAGAGAAACAGCAGGGAAGATGATGTAAGAGAACTATGGAGAAGTAGCCATGGTTGAAATCACCCAGAACTCTAAAGACTATAAACAGGAATTTTTCTTCATATTTCAAGCAGTTTTTTTATAGGAAGAATTGCTATGATCAGATCTGTTTTCCAAAAAGATTCATTTAGCTACTGCAATGAGTATGGGTTAGTTTTATATTGTATAATCAGTCATTTTAGTTCTACCACTTACTAGTTCTATCACTGTGTATAAATTAACACAAAACAGTGAGTGATCAATATGTTTTTGTTAAATTAGTGAAATAAATATTATCCCAACTTTGTAGATAAAGTAACTAAGGCTTGTATCCATTACTTTATCTACAAATTTTGGATAATACTTATTTTACTAATTAAAAAAAAACATATTGATCACTCATTATTTTTCAAACATTGATGTTTCATAAATTTTGAGAAGGATTAAATTGGACAACCCATGTATATGTTCTGTGTCTCACAAAGAGCAAGTGCTCAATACATACTTGTTATTGCTATGTTATTTCATTTCTTCATCAGCATGAATTGGAAAACTTTCTTCTTTTCAGACTTTGGAAGGATCTGCATATTCAAGAGCAGTATCTAGTACTGAATGAAGATGTAAGTTCTCCCACCAGACTACCTAAGTTTCATTCCTCTCTCTATTATTTGCTAGCTATGTCTTCATCAGTAAAATGAGGATGGGAATAAAAGTACCTATCTCATATATTTGTTATGAAAATTAAATAAATATCTGCAATAAAGCATTTGGAAGAATGTCCAGTACAAGGCCATACTCCTTTAAAACATTTTATAAGCTGCCTAATGAAAATGATATATTTTATTTGAAATTTTACATCAAAAGGTATTATGCCATAGAGATGCCCTGGCTGGTGTGGCTCAGTGGATTGAGCACCAGCCTGCAAACCAAAGGGTTGCAGGTTTGATTCCCAGTCAGGGCACCTGCTTGGGTTGTGGGCCAGGTCCCCAGTAGGGGTGCACGAGAGGCAACCACACATCACTGTTTCTCGTGCTCTCTTTCTTGCTCCTTCCCTTCTGTCTGTAAATAAATACAATCTTTTAAAAGAAGATCTTGTGCCACAGAGAAATTAATAAAAGTCTAATGCAAGGTAAATATGTATGCATATTTATCTCAAAGATATATATTTCATTTGTTATTTAATATACATAAAAATTCAAATTAGGAACAATTTTACTCAATAACATATATTTATAAAGAATGTTTTTCTTGCAAATAAAATGTCCCATGATATTCCCAGAAATAGGCACAAAGAATACAGTTGTTTGATCTTCTGTTAATCTTATGCAGTTTACAGATATATCAGTGGACTTCCCTTCCATGATTGGAATTCTGCATTTAGTTCCTGTATAGTTTGCGCCATTACTATATTCAGAAATTCCTTTGGCCTTGTTTTTACCACCTCAGATATCTTTTGTTTTGCAATGAGGCATCTTTGATTAATTTAAAAGCTCCACTTTTTTTTTTACCTCTTTAGGTCAAATAACTAACCACCCCAACAGGCTGAAACAAATGAGCCCTGACTTCAGGAAACAGGTCTGGTCAGTAGAAAATGATCTTGGAGGCACACTGTATGAGTAGTAGTTGATGCTGCAAAATGAGATGAGAGTGAAAAATTAGGAGAGGACAATGTAGAAGACTGCATGGTGGGGAATATTAGAACTTAAATTCCTGATAGTGGAAGAAAAAAAAGTATACATAATTTTAAAATAAAATGTTATTCAAGGCAACTAGAGGGTTAGGGAAGGACTTGATAAAGCTGGAAGACAGATTTTTTCTTGTTGTTATCGGTCTGTTCAGTTTTGTCATTTTTCTTTCTAATCAAAAAACTCCCCCCACAAAACTCCTGGACTGGACAGTTTCATAGGAGAATTCTACAAAGCATTTAAGGAAGAGCTAACCCCTATCCTTCGTGGACTATTAAAAAAAATCCCAAATAATGGAAGACTCCCAAACCCTTTTTACGAAGTCAGCATCATCCTAAACCCCAAACCAGATAAAGACACAACAAAGAAAGAAAACTTCAGGCCAACATCGCTAATGAGCATAGATGCTGAAATCCTTAACAAAATATTGGCAAACCGCATCCAACAATACATTAAAAAGATCACACACCATGACCAAGTGGGATTCATCCCAGGGATGCAATGATGGTACAATATTCACAAATCAGTAAATGTAATACACCACATAAACAAAAGCAAAGGCAAAAAATACATCATCATATCAATAGATGCAGAAAAAGCATTTGATAAGGTACAACACCCAATTATGATAAAAAACACTGAGCAAAGTGGGAATAGAGGGAGAATTCCTCAGCATAATAAAGGCAATATATGAAAGATACAGCCAACATCATAACTGACAGGCAAAAACCAAAAGCCTTCCCACTGAGATCTGGAACAAGAAAAGCATGTCTGCTTTCACCTCTTCTATTCGACATAGTATTGGAAGTTTTAGCCACAGTGATCAGACAAGAAAAAGACACAACAGGCATATGAATAGGAAAGGAGGAACAAAATTGTCATTGTTTGCAGATGACATGATAGTCTACATAGAAAATCCTATAGACTCTGCCCAAAAACTTCTTGGCCTAATAAGTGAATTTGACAAAACAGTAGGATACAAAGTCAATATCCAGGAATTAAAGGAATTTTTGGATACCAACAGTGAAACTGCAGAAGCCAAAATCAAGAATAAAATCCCATTTGGTATAGCAATAAGGAAAATAAAACACCTAGGAATAAACCTAACAATGGAGACAAAAGACCTGTACTCAGAAAACTACATAATACTGAAGAAAGAAATCAAGGAAGACACAAATAAATGGAAACATATACCGTGTTCATGGATTGGAAGAATTAGCATCATCAAAATGTCCATAGTACCCAAAGCAATTTACAGATTCAATGCAATACCTATTAAGGTACCAATGGCATATTTCACAGACATAGAACAAACACTTCAAAAATTTATATGGGCCCTGACTGGTGTAGCTCAGTGGATTGAGTGTGGGCCTGCAGACCAGAGGACCGCGGTTCGATTCCCAGTGAGGGCACATACCTGGGTTGCAGACCAGTTCCCAGCAAGGAACACACAAGAGGCAACCATACATTGCTATTTCTCCCCCTTTCTCCTTTCCTTCCCCTCTAAAGATAAATAAATTAAAAAATATTTAAAAAATTTATATGGAACCATAAACAACCCTGAATAGCTGCTGCAATTTTGAGAAAGAAGAGCAAAGTAGGAGGGATCACAATATCTGATACTAAACTGTATTACAAGGTCACTGTAATCAAAACAGCCTGGTACTGGCATAAAAACAGGCACATAGACTAATGGAACAGAACAGAGAGCCCAGAAATAAACCCAAGTCACTGCAGTCAGTTAATATTTGACAAAGGGGGCAACCCCATAAAATGGAGTAAAACTAGTCTCTTCAACAAATGGTGTCAGGAGAGCTGGACAGCTGCATACAAAAAAAAAAAAAAAACCTCAAGCACCAACTTACACCATACACAAAAATAAATTCAAGGTGGATAAACTACTTAAATATAATCTATAAAACCTTGAAGTCCTAGAGGAGAACATAGACAGGAAAATCTCAGATATTTCTCGCAGCAATATTTTCACTGATATGCCCCCTATAGCAAGGAACATAAAGGAAAAAATAAACAAATTGGATTTCATCACAATAAAAAGCTTCTGCATGGCTAAAGAAAACAGTATTAAAATAAAAAGAGAACCAACCCTATGGGAAAACAGATTTGCCAATGATACCTCAGACAAGGGTTTAATCTCCAAAATATATAAAGAACTTGCATGAATCCACTCTAAGAAGACAAGCAACCCAATTAAAAAATGGGCAAAGGACTTGAACAGACACTTTTCCAAGGAGGACATACAGAGGGTCCAGAGATACATGGAAAGATGTTCAATATCGCTAGCTATCAGAGAGATGCAAATTAAAACCACAGTGAGATACCACTTCACACTGGGCAGAATGACCATCAGAAACAAAGCAACAAACAAGTGTTGGAGAGGTTGTGGAGAAAAGGGAACCCTAGTGCACTGTTGGTGGGATTGCAGACTGGTACAACCACTATGGAAAACAGAATGAAATTTTCTCAGAAAACTAAAATTGGATTGATGAGGACACTGGCTCATAATGCCTGCGGTGTTATGGATGAGATATAAGACAAATTCACAAGGACTACTGAGTCCTGTGGAGGAAAATGAGACAGCATGGCCATTCCCTTAAGAGGGGAGCACCATAGAGGGGCCTAGCCCCTCTCCCAAGGGGAGAGCGTGCTACCCCTTGCCTAGATAAGCTTTTATTGGGTTTAATTTGTGCAGGAATACAGGTACAGCTCATTAATCATTGTCAGGCAGTAAGGATCAAACAGTAGATAGCATACGAAGAACTGTTAGGGCTTCTTCTGAGTCAGGGTCTATCACCTAAAAGGCTACAAAACTTTGGGAAACAAACTCATTTCCTGCTTGGGCCTTTATCATTTAACTAAGAGCTTTCTTAGCACAGCAGGCTTCACAGGATTTTACATATCCTTTTCAGGCCTGATCACCTGGGGAGCCCACCCTTTCTAGCACAGGGCTGCACCGCCCTCTGTCATTGTTTCAGGTTTCAGTCAGGCAGAGGAAGCGAGATGGCCAAAGAATTAGGAGAAATGAGGACTCAGGCTTCATCAAAGCTGAGGGGCAAGTGTCCATTATCCCTTTCTCCATAGCCCCCCAAGTCCTTCCCTGGGGCCTCCACGTGATCATACCTGTCTTAGGTCATTCCCCCCTTGGGGAATCTTACCCATCATTGGCTAACTGATCAAACATTGAGGGCCATTTATGAAAAAAGGAGCAGAAGAGGCTCTCCTGCCAGGGAGATAAGCTCTGTCTCCTTAGTGGCTTATGGTCTGAAGGTCACTCACTCAGCCTTAGCCATTGGGGCTTACAGCTCCTGAAACGAGGCAGGGTGGTTCCCAACAATGGATCTGCCTTTTGACCCAGCATTCCATTGATAGGATTATATCATAAGAACCCTGAAACACCAGTCCAAAAGAACCTGTGCACCCCAATGTTCATAGTAGCACAATTTACAATAGCCAAGTGCTGGAAGCAACCTAAGTGGATCAAAAACCTTTGGTACATTTACACAAAGGAATTCTATGCAACAGAAAGAAAGAAGGAGCTCCACCCTTTGCAGCAACATGGATAGAATGGGAAAGCATTATGCTGAGCGAAATAAGGAAGGCAGTGAAAGATAAATACCATATGACCTCACCTTTAACAGGAGCCTAATCAACAAAACAAACAAAGAAGCAAAATATAACCAAACACACTGAAATAGTGAACAGGCTGACAGTGACCAGAGGGGAGAGGGGAGGGATTTCAGGGGAAAAGAGTGAACGGTTTGCAGGAACAAATATAAAGGACACATGGACAATAACAAGTGGGGGTGGAAATGGAAGGGAGGTGGGGAGGGCTGGGGGGTGGGCTGGGATGGGGTAAAATGTCGAAAACTGTACTTGAACAACAATTAAAATTAAAAAATGAATTGCTTTTTAAAAGTGTGAGCTTATTTTTTACACTAAAACTTTATATTTCAACAATATTTTATAGAATATTCTTGTGATTTAGTACTCAGAAATACATCATAACTACAATGTTGTTCGTTGGCACACACTGATAGCAGGTGTTAAATAAAGAGCCTTCACCATATGAAAAATTCCAGTAAAAGTTGAAGTTAATTGTTTTTGACAGTTCATCGTTAGAGAAACTGTGATACTTAGTGGACATAAATCATCTACCATCAGCACATCTAATTCATCTAGTCTTTTCACACCAATATACATTTTTGTAGCTCATTGCCTCACTAAATTGAAATTGAAGAATATTGAGAGTGTTCAGAAGAATTAAGTGACAACCTATAAGTGAGACACAAAAGATAGTGGAAGAGCTGAATTGCAAAGTGGGCATATTTCAGATAAGACAAGGCTGTTGGCCTCTGTTGTATTTGCCAATGCTATTGTTTTGTCATTTTGTTTTTGTAATGCAGATGTGATTTGATGAAATTAAAATAAAATTCTACTGTATTCCCAGACAATCATTCAGAAAACTTGCCTTAGAAACATCAGCATTTTTTAGTCATACTGTCAGTGAAGAAAAAAATGTATTAATAACAAAAACCTGTATGATTTCCATGATGAATTATAAAAGGAAAAGTATGTTCCAGAGCATTTTATTAAAGGACAACACACCTTATGTGTCAGAGAAGCATAGTTAACATAAGAGAAGGCCAGCCAAGATCACATTTTATATATTTTTGAAAAATGGTTCTTCTATTACCTTACATTTCTGCCTACTAAGGCTGTCCAATTTAGCCTCATTTTGAATTACTTCCACCGTTCTTTTTCTCCTCTATTTGACAACTCTAATTTTAATTACCCAGAGAAACTGCATTTTCTCCTAGGAGACTTTTGAATAGTAAGAATATAGCATTAGCCATCTTTGGATTAAAAATAAATACTGATTGAAAAGGCAATCTTATTTCAGGCTTTTCAAGTTGTCTGTTTCTTCCTAACTTCCACTCAGGAGTTCAAGAAATGTTTTTTATGTGCATGATGATTTATTTGAAAGGAAGCTGCCTATGGGCTTATAGTAAGAAGAAAACTCTTCTATTCTCAAGACAGTCTTAAGAAACAGTAATAAACACCTTTACAACAATCACATGTCACATTCTACAAAGTGTACAACTCTTTACAATTCATTTGGATCCTTACAAGAAATGTTTCAGGATGTTAAGGCAGATGTTGGGATTTCCATATCTCATTAGGAGAAACCTAATTATGTTAGTAGAACCCATTTTACATTAGAAGGGAGGAAAGATCAGCTTTGGTCACATACCTAGTACATGACAGCAATCTAGAGTAGCAACTGAGACTTTGAGATTTCCAATTGTGTGCTCTCCTTCTGTAAATAGAACATTTTTTCCTTTTTCTTTAAATGATGAATATTTTCTGTATTTAGCTGGGTGTTTTATTATTCTCTTTACACAATATATCCAGTGCACATACTTGAAACACAGTTTCTCTGAAGTCATGGGTACTGTCATAAAGAGACAAGAGAGTAGAAAGATTGAAACATGGCATTTCAACATATAAAAACAGAATTGTTTGACAATGCTTTGGTTTTAGCTGCTGCTACTACTACCACTACTTCTACCACTAGAGACAATGACATCACTTGTGACACTGATGGCAGCAGGAAGCAGATACAATGTCAGATACAAATGTTAAGTCAACACTTCAGGGAGGGAAGCCATGTTTGGGAAGTGTCCCATGAGCATAGGACAACTGTTAACAGCCACAGTGAGACTAGGAAAGACATTCCATCCATATATGTTAGCAATTAGAGACCTGCGAGTAGAAAGCAGAAAAAGACAAGGAAAAGCTAAAAGTATACTTCCACTAGGCTCCAGACTGTTTCTCTTCTCCTGCATATTATGTCCCACTGACACTTAGATCCTGAAAAGCAATGGTTTTAGGAATAAGGATCCTGTGAACTGAAAGACACAATAGCAGAAGAAAGCACACTAGAGTGTGTAGAGATCAAGTTTGGGTGTTATATATATAGTTTCAGAACCTGCCTATGGTATTTTCAGATTTTTGGGACTGTGGGAGAAACACTTAGATCTCTGAGCTTTTCTTTAGTTGTGAAATAGATATAATAATATCTGGAGCAGAGACAATTTTATTTGTTCATATCATTTTTGTCACTCCTTGTAACCTCTAATATATATGATCATTTTAGAATGAGATGCCCCAGAGACTAAGCATGTGGGGGTGGTAGTGTGTGTGTGATGGGGAGGGTGTATCACTGTTATTTATAGATCATTTGCCATATTCTAGGCATTAAGTACTTTTTACATAGTAACGTATTTATTTTTTTGTAACATTACTACCAAACAGCACTCAGTGTTCTGCTGCCCAATGCCACACTCACCCTTTGGGAAATCCAGGCAGCTGCAGCATGATAATCCATGTATCCTGGAGGCAGAAGAGCCTGAGAGTGAGTCTGAGAGCCAGAGCCAGAGCCAGAGCCTGAGACCAAGCCAGCACAGGAACTAGAGTGCCAGCCCTGTTTTTATTTCATTGGCCCAGGAGACATTCAGCTTCTTGGCCAGTCCCATCCTTGACTGCCCACATTGCCTGACAAATTGTTCCTATGGCCCTTCCATACTTCTCCCCAGTAATCTGAGTTATCTTAATCAGATCTCTCTGTATCAACATCTCTATTTCCCTGATTTACAGATGAGAAATTTGAGATAAGGAAAAGTTAAATAACTTGTCTTAGGTCAGAGAACTATTAAAATAGAAGCAGGGTTTGCAGGAATAGTGTGGGAAATGTAGAAGCTAAAGAACATGGACATGAACTAAAGAGGGGGAGTGTGGGGGGGAGGGGGTGTGTAGGGTGGAGGGGAATGAAGGGAGAAATGGAACAACTGTAATAGCATAATCAATAAAATTAAATTAAATTAAAAAAAATAGAAGCAGGACTCGAACATGAAAATCTCACTCTTAACCTCAATGCTACTATATTGTTTTCCCCTAAATCTTAAATTTTGAAGATTTGTTGCCTGCATACATGTGACAAACCACTGGCTCCTTTTATGTTTTACCAAGCATTGAAGCCAAGTATGAACAAATCATCCTCACATTCTACCTTATTCTTTTTAAATCTTATTAGTGCCAAGGAAAATACACCATCTTTGAGATATATAACTCACCCAGAAAAATGAGCATTAAGGTCTTAGTTTTTATCATTTCTTAGGAGAATACTATTTAAAATCATTTAAATTTTCACACTATTATTAGTATTTTATGTGGATCTGGTTATTGATGGGTTCCCTGAGGTTCATTAAGTTGTCTCCTTGGGTATCTAGCCTGGCTAAATTTTTGCAATAAACTAAAAAATCTCACTTCTTGAAAAGACTTTATTTCTCTATTATATTTCTCTATCCCCTTTCCTTTCCTGCCCTACTACCATAAAAGAAAAGCACAATACCTTCTTTAAAGCTTGCTTTTGTTATCCCTTAATGACAAAATCAAGCAACAATCCTGTCTTGTTTCATCCTTGTTTCAAAACAAAAAAATTATAGAAAACCATATTTCTGTACATGAAATAAGTATTTAGAAAATATTATTTAAAGCAAATATTGTTTATAGTATATGATGCTAAAGAAGTAGAGACTTCAAATTATTTCATGCTTAACACACTCAGTTGAGCTGTTTAAGAATCCTTAGAGATCCATGTGATATTTAATGTGGTTTTATCTTTCAAGTCTTATAAAATAACACAGAATCATCAAAACATCAGTGATGTCCTTTGCTTATGTTTTGAATCCCATTTAAATTCATATTTCCCCACATGCCTCTGGATTCATTATAGAATTCCTATTTCTCTCTTTATAAATTTATTTACATTTTTTGAAGTGTATTTTGAACACTACCTGGAAAATGGATTGGTGAAGAGCAAGACAAAAGTTAGGTAAAACAGAAAAAAGTCCACACTAGATATTATATGACTAGAGGAGTGGTGGTAGGGAAAAATGATAAATTTACTGGACATTTTAGAGTTTAAAAAGCACTAATATTTGGTGATGAATTGAATATGGGTGGGTAAGGAAACATGAGGTATGAAGAGAGGCTCCAAGTTTTCTGACTTACACAACTTTGATAAATACTTGTTATATTCATTAACATTAGAAACACTGGATGAGTTATATCTGCTATTTTTTAAAGATATTTTTATTTATCTTTAGAGGGGAAAGGAAGGAGAGAGGGAGAGAAATATCAATGTATGGTTGCCTCTTATGCATCCCCTGCTGGGAACTGGCCTGCAACCCAGGCATGTGCCCTGAGTGGGAATTGAACTGCGATGCTCTGGTTTGCAGGCCTGTGCTCAATCCAATGAGCTACACCAGCCAGGGCTATACCTGCTATTTTAAGATGGAATATGAACAATGATTTGGAGATGTACATGAGTAGACAGAAAGAGACTAGTTAGGAAGCTATTGCATTAGTCCAGATGAATAATGATAGTTACTTAGATTAGAGGAGATGATGAAAATGGAGAGAGAAGCTTGTGACTTGGGAGATAATTTAGGAATTAGTCATTAGGTATTATCTCTTGATTGATTAAAGAGAATTGGTGAGGGAAAGTGGTGACGAGAATATCCTCTAGATTTCTTGGTTGCGTATTTGGATGAATTACTTCATTTATTGGTATATAAAACGGTGGCAGAGAACTAGGTTTAGCATAATAAGCTAGCTTTCCTCTTTATAAAGAATTGCGCAGAGAGCAGAATACAGGTGGAAAGAAGAGAGGGGGTTTCTCTTGACACAGCCAGGTTAGACATGTCATCTTGCATTATGACTTTTCAGCAGTATTTTGTAATGTCTGGAAGCATATTTTCTATCTGTTTTTTAAAAGTAGGGATCAAAGGCTCTTGCCAAGTAATATTGTTGTTGCTCAAGTATGTCATTGATTATTTTATCTCTCAATAGGATTTGTGATGTTGCTTTGGCTGCAGCCACTGAATCCCCACTGTTTCTCTTTCCTTTGGAATGAGAAACTGTCAAAAGAAAGCCACAAGCCCTATGGCAAAAATTTAAAAATCAATCAGTGTAACAACTATCATGCCATCTGAACATTATCCAGAGGCAAAATTAAGCAACACAAAATTCCCTATTGTACAAAACACATTGTTCAACCACCCAAAACTGCAACACTACCAGGAGAGGAATGCAAAAATTAATAGTGATGGGAGAATAATTGAATGTACTGATTGCTAGAAGTAGAGCAATGTTTACCCTTTTCTGAATATGTACTGATCAATGAAATATTCATTTCAATAGGAGAAAGATGTGGATTGTTTTCTGGAAGGTGAAAACATGTAGAAAAGTCTTAGGGCTCAAGGAAATACAAATTATAAACAGCATCAAACTATGTCAAGCAAAATCTAATACTTTTCAGTTTCTTGGTAAGAAAAATTTTTGTTCATTTTTTTTGTTTCCCTTTCTCCTTTTATGTTAATTCAATAAAACACAGTGTGCTACTAATGTGTACTATGTTTTGATTATCTGTGGCTTTATAGACAAAAAAACTGCATGATTTGTCTATGTAAAATTGTAGCATATGAATCAGTGAAAAGATCTAGGACTCTGTTATCAAAAAGAGATCATGTAAAGGACGTTGGCAATAATAATAGAGTTCAAGAGGCACATTTTATTTAGCTAATCTAGTAGTCCTTTGGGATACAGGGTACATTTTGTACTAAATCATTATGAAAAAATAAAGCAATAATTATTAGTGACATATCATACAACTCCAAGTAGGGATAAATACCCCTTTTATTCTATCATGCAGAAAGTGGAAAATCTTTTAGGAATCTTGGACCCCTTACTTGAAGCTAACTACTACCAATCTGTTCATCAAATGTTTGATAGAATGCTCTGCACTGTCTAGTTATTCGCAGTATTTGACCTTCTAACATTCATTGAAATGTAGTCATTGAATGAAAGCAAAAATACAATTCTAGATAAGCACTCAATTTTATTTTATAAAAACCTGAATATCTCAAATGTATATGGCCTGAATTATCTAGATCAATATTTCTTTAACTTCTCATGTGTGCATATAAACTATTTAACTGTTCTAAATAGTCTTGAATAGATATCCCCTAAAAATATCTACAAGTCAGATAACTACAGTATAAAATAATAATAAATCTCACATTTTTTACCTTTAAGTAATAAAGTCTTAAGGTTTTGACTTTTTTATTTTACTGATGCCTAACATTTTGCTGAGATGAAATAGAACTATTTCTCAAAGACACTAATCTGTTAGTTCTACCTGCCCCATGTTACTAAAGGATACTAAATATGAGAGATAAGAATGTATTGGAAATGACAAGTGAGGTAGGTTTCTGTCAAGTTGCTATGCTAATAAAAAGAAATAATCAAAATTATTTTTCCAGATAGCGTCACTTGGTCTTTGGTGGCCAATAAGACAAGATTGGCAAAGTAACTGATTATCTACAGGATTCTCAAGCTCCAAAAGCACTGAAAGGACTTACAGCAGGCTACTTCTCAAATAAAAGGTATATCATTTTCAAAAAACAAAGTAATCCTTAAGAAATCCCACAGGATCTAGAAAAATGATCAATATAAAATAGATGTACATTGGTAAATAATTTTAAAATATTATATACTAAATTAGAGAATAAATGAAAGATTGACTCGCCAATATTTTTAAAATCTGCTTCACTGGGAAATATATTTTAGAATGGTAAATATTCACCCTAGAAATATCCAACATTTTTCTTTTCACAACTAATCAGCTTATTCATTTTTCTTTTCTTCTCCACGTGAGACCTGTTGCCAAAAAAATAATTACTTTAGGCTATATCTGTTTTTAAGTGACCTGCTTTCAAATGTGTGCTGCTCTCAGTGCATTTGAACTTCTCGAAAAGAATAATCTTTTAGAAGCAGACAAGTTATTAGTAGATCTGTCTAAGTGCTTTAGCATATGCCAAAGGTCTGAGAAGGGGAGCATGCACAGCCACAAAGTCAGCACAGCTGTGAGGAAGTTCTGATCCCTGATTGAGGGTCTGCAGACTAAAGAATTGGAAGTCCTGCCTCCACTGATTTTTCTCTGTGAATTTTAATTTTAGCTAAATAAAATGCCAAGTAGGGATAATGGTGAAATTTTCCACTCCCTAGATTTGGAATAAGCTTAATACCTGCACTTGAGCAAGAAATGCAAAAGTAAGAATAAAAATTAAGAGACAAGTCACAGAACAATAAATACTAATTGTTATTATGGATGAAAAAATGTTCAGCTTGTCCTCAATAATAATCAAAGGGATTTAAATTAAAATGGCAATAATATATCGCTTTCAATATAAATGTAGCAAAACACTTTATTTTTCTATTTTAAAACATTTTGTTTATCTATTTGTAGAGGGGAAGGGAGGGAGAAAGAGATGGAGAGAAACATTAATGAGTGGTTGCCTCTCACGTACCCCCTGCCAGGGACCTGGCCCACAATCCAGGCATGTGCTCTGACTGAGAATTCAACCAGTGACCCATTGCTTTGTAGGGCCGCACTCAATCAACTGAGCCACACCAGCCAGGACTATTTTTTTTTTACTGCTGTTCAAGTACAGTTGCTTCCAATCTCCCTCCCCCACTTTCCCCCACCCAACTCACCCCCACCTTCACCCTCAACTCTACCCCCTTTGGCTTTGTCCATGGGTCCTTTATACATGTTCCCTGACCACCTTCCCCTTTTTTCCCATTACCCACTTCGCTCCTCTCCTCTGGTTACTATCAGTTTGTTCTTTGTTTCAATGTCTGGTTATAATTTGCTTGCTTGTTTGTTTTGTTGATTATGTTCCACTTATAGGTCAGATCATATGGTATTTGTCTTCCTTTGCCTGGCTTATTTCACTTAGCATAATGCTCTCTAGTAGCAAAAATTTTAACCAGAGAGGAGTGGGGAGAGAGATAATGGGGAAAAATACAGAAAGGGTTGTCAAGGAACATAAATAAAGGACATATGGGCAAAGCCAAAGTGGGTAGGATGAAGGGTGGGAGGCCGGCATGGGTAGGGTTGGGGGTAGGTGTAGGGGAAAAATGGAAACAACTGTATTTGAACAACAATAAGAAATTTCAAATATCAACATTCTTTGCTGGCATAAGAGAGATACTAAGGGCATTTTCACAGATTGCTTATGGTAATGTAAACTAATAAAGATTTTTTTGGGAAAATGACAAAATTCACCAAAAATCATTATAATACTTTCATTGTTTGCTTCCAGCATTTAGGAGTAATAAAATTTCAGAAAGAGGTGATTATGAGATATGCTATTCACCTTACACAAGGGCCTACTGCTAGCCAACCCACAGAGTGAAACCACTGCTCTTTGGGGACATATGGATCACATTGCTACTAAGTATTTAAAGAGTTCAATGTTATTTGTGATTGCATTTGGATCCTAAGTCATTTTTAGCTTTGAAATATTATTTTAAAATCTAAAACTGAAATAGATAAAGCAATGCACAGATGACTAGTTCTTTAAGTCAAAGTCTATTGAAAATGCTTAGATCTGCTTGTTTTATCTCATGGAAAGCAAATTCATTTAACTGCAGAAAATCTCCAAAGATCAGATCAGTAAGGAGTTTTGGATAACAAGTAAAAAAAAATTTCTTCACAAATAGCATAGGACATACTAAAATAAATTGAGTAAGCAGCCTTCAGAGAGTAGATTCCTGTAAGCAGTCTTAGAAATGTCAACAATGTAAATTCTTAGGAAGAAATGCATCCACACAGTTCCTGGTCTGACATCAGGAATTGTTGGGAATGCTCTTCCCTTTACTTTACTGAACACCTACAAATGAATTGCCCTTTTGAGTTCTGTATGCGTTATCATTTATCTTTCTACAGGAACTGATTGAAAAGGACAGACCATAAACACAGTTACAATGGTCATGATAGGGATGACAATAGTGTTTTTAATACATGATACACATTATAGGTCTCGCATATGTTTAACTGAAAAAAACTGCAACGCCACAATGTAAAAAATCTTAAGCATAGCCCTGCATCCTTAATTCTTACTGAACACTAAATAATTGCTTGGGAAAAATGAAATGTAGATAAAAATATCATGATGAATTGTTACAAGGATCAAGGAGTTCTGGTAATTAAGAGTCTGTCATTTTGACATGAAAAAATAATCACAACAGGTGCCAGATATCTGGAAAGATATGTGCTTGCCATTTCAATACAGAGGCAAGGAAAATCAGCTTGATTAGCAGGGGACACTGACAAATAAGAGCACTTCTGTGTTTTTTGATCACTGGTACTCCCACAAACATTTTTATGGAAAAAACACAGTTGTTCTAAGAGTATTTAGACAGCAAAACTACTTAATAGGAGCTATGGTTTAGGCCAATCCACACATTTGCAATATGGGTAGTGTCTTCAGTTCATTCTGTCTGACAAATGCAATGTGATTCCTCAGAGCTGTGGTTACTTCTGATGCCAGATTGTTAGATTTGGAGACTTCCTGGGATAATGTCACCATAGCAACACAGCCTGTCTGAGGGTTACATGACCACTTTATCCTGAATTTTCTTTAAATATTTTAAAAATCTTTTTATCTAGGTTATTTAAATATAGTGTCTTATTCAATTCAATAGTGTCTACTTTGTGAATATGGGAAATAACCATCATAGAGGTCAAGTACCTCACCCAAGGTCACACAAATTCATAGAATAGAACAGGAACTTCTCCTAAAATTTGTCATATATTTGCAAAGCGCATATAATTTTTCCCTGTAGAATAATGCATCAGTAAGAATACTGATGTAAAGAGAAGAAGACCTATGGTCTAGTTCAGTTCTTCTACTGACTCAGCATATGATCATGGGGAAATCAGCCTTTTAATTTCAGTTTGCTTGTACCCCTATACACTCATCAATCTATAGGCCTATTCCTTTTAACCACATCCTATTATGTTTACTGGTTTATGTTTCTGTCATGTTACTATCATGGTCATTTCATAAATACTTTTAGAATCATATAACTATATTAAGCAGGGCAAGAAGAAAATACTGTAATACACCACCCCCAGACCCTCCTTCTTATCAGCTTTGACTTGATCCCATCGTCATTATGAGGTCTTTGGAACTTAGCCAGTAGAGAACAAATGTAGAATGTTCTAAACGGGTGACTTAATTAATTGCATTATCTATACTAACAGTCTCTCACATTTGCTGGATTAATTGAAATTTGACTGTGATAACACGGAGGTCACTACTTAAAATTGGTGGGATCAATCTCACAAATCAGAGTAGGCAAAGTTACCAAAGAGAGCAAATAATTCTTTTATTTTATTTTAATTGTTTTTCAAATATAGTTTTCTGTATTTTACTCCCATCACAGCCCACCTACCCAGCCCTTGACCCTCCCTCCGATTTCCAGCCCCCATAGTTTTTGTCCATGTGTCTTTTATAACTTGTTCCTGTAAACCCTTCCCCTTTCCCCCTGAAATTCTCTCCCCTCTCCCCTCTGGACAATGTCATATTGTTCTCTATTTCAGTATCTTTGCTTATATTTTCCTCGTTTGATTGCTTTGTTGTTTAGCTTCTTATTAAAGGTGAGAGCATATGGTATTTGTCTTTCAACACCTGGCTTATTTCACTTAGCAAAATGCTTTCCAGTTCCATCCATGCTGTGGCAAAGGGTAGGAGCTCCTTCTTTTTTTCTGCTGCATAGAATTCCATTGTGTAAATGTATCATACTTTTCTGATCCATTCATTTACCGATGGGCACCTAGGTTGTTTCCAGCACCTGAATATTGTAAATTGTGCTGCTATGAACATTGGGGTGCATAGGTTCTTTTGGATTGGTGTTTCAGGGTTCTTAGAGTATAATCCTAGCAGTGGAATTGCTGGGTCAAAAGGCAAATCCATTTTAGTTTTCTGAGAAAATTCCATTCTGTTTTCCATAGTGGTTGTACCAGTCTGCAATCTCACCAACAGTGCACTAGGGTTTCTTTTTCTCCACAACCTCTCCAACACTTGTTGTTTGTTGCTTTGTTTATGATGGCCATTCTAACCAGTGTGAAGTGGTATCTCATTGTGATTTTAATTTCCATCTCTCTGATAGCTAGTGATATTGAGCATCTTTTCATGTGTCTCTGGGTCCTCTGTATGTCCTCCTTGGAGAAGTGTCTGTTCAAGTCCTTTGCCCACTTTTTAAATTGACTTGCTTGTCTTCTTAGAGTGGATTCATGTAAGTTCTTTATATATTTTGGAGATTAAACCCTTGTCTGAGATATCCTTGGCAAATCTGTTTTCCCATAGGGTTGATTTTCTTTTCATTTTAATACTGTTTTCTTTAGCCATGCAGAAGCTTTTTATTTTGATGAGATCCCATTTGTTTATTCTTTCATTTATGTTCCTTGCTCTAAGGGACATGTCAGTAAAAATTTTGCTGCATGATATATCTGAGATTTCCCTGCTTATGTTCTCCTCTAGGACTTTAAGGTTTTACAGCTTATATTTAAGTCTTTTATCTACCTTAAATTTATTTTTGTGTATGGAGTAAGTTGGTGCTTGAGTTCATATTGTTGCATGTAGCTATCCAGTTCTGCTGACACCATTTATTGAAGAGGCTCTCTTTACTCCACTTTATGTTGCTGCCCCTTTGTAAACTATTAATGCACCATAGAGACTTGGGTCTATTTCTGGGCTCTCTGTTCTGTTCCACTGGTCCATGTGTCTGTTTTTATGCCAGCACCAGGCTGTTTTGATCACAGTGGCCTTGTGATACAGTTTGGTAGCAGATATAGTGTTACATCCTATTTTGCCCTTCTTTCTCAAAATTGCAGCAGCTTTTGGGGTCATTTATGGTTCCATGTAAATTTTTGAAGTGTTTGTTCTATGACTATGAAATAGGCCATTGGTATTTTAGTAGACATTGCATTGAATCTGTAAATTGCTTTGGGTAGTATGGACATTTTGATGATGCTAATTCTTCCAATCCATGAACACGGTATATGTTTCCATTTGTTTGTGTCTTCCTTGATTTCTTTCTTTAGTGTTGTGTAGTTTTCTGAGTACAGGTCTTTTATCTCCTTGGTTAGGTTTATTCCTAGGTATTTTATTTTTCTTTTTGCTATATCGAATGGGATATTTTTCTTGATTTCGGCTTCTGCAGTTTCATTGTTGGTATACACAAATGCCTTTAATTTCTGGATATTGACTTTGTATCCTGCTGTTTTGCCAAATTCATTTATTAGGTTGAGCAGTTTTGGGGTGGAACCTACAGGATTTTCTATGTAGACTATCATGTCATCTGCAAACAATGACAGTTTTGTTTCCTCCTTTCCTATTTGGATGCCTTTTATTTCCTTTTCTTGTCTAATTGCTGTGGCTAGGACTTCCAATACTATATTGAATAGAAGTGGTGAAAGTGGAGAACCTTGTCTTGTTCCTGATCTTAGTGGAAAAGCTTTTAGTTTTTGCCCATCGAGTATGATGTTGGCTTTAGGTCTCTCAAATATGGGCTTTATTATGTTGAGGAATGCTCCTTCTATTCCCACTTTGCTGAGTGTTTTTATCATAAATGGGTGCTGTACCTTATTAAATGCTTTTTCCGGATCTATTGATATGATCATGTGGTTTTTGTCTTTGCTTTTGTTTATGTGGTGTATTACATTTACTCATTTATGAACATTGTACCATCCTTGCATCCCTGGGATGAATCCCACTTGGTCATGGTGTATGATGTTTTTAATGTATTGTTGAATGTGGTTTGCCAATATTTTGTTGAGGAGTTTATCGTCTATGTTCATCAGCAATATTGGCCTGAAGTTTTCTTTCTTTGTTGTGTCCTTATCTGGTTTTGGGATTAGTATGATATTGGATTCATAAAAAGAGTTTGGGAGTCTTCCATCATTTTGAATTTTGTCCATCCATCTGTGAAGGATAGGGGTTAGCTCTTCCTTAAATGCTTTGTAGAATTCTCCTGTGAAACTGTGCAGTCCAGGGCTTTTGTGTGTCAGGAGTTTTTTGATTACTGCTTCTATTTCATCTGCTATTATTGGTCTGTTCAGGCTTTCTGCTTCTTCTTCATTAAGTTTTGGACAATTGTATTTTTCTAGAAATTTGTCCACTTCACCTAGGTTTTCAAATTTCTTGGCCTACAGTTCTTCATAGTAACGTCTGACAATCCTTCGTATTTTGGTGGTATCCGTTGTAATCTGTCCTCTTTCATTTCTGATTGTGTTGATTTGGGTTCTCCCTTTTTTCCTTGATGAGTCCACTTAAAGGCTTGTCAATTTTATTGATCTTTTCAGAGAATCAGCTCCTGGATTCATAGATCCTTAGAATTGTGCTTTTAGTCTCTATGTCATTTAATTCTGCTCTGATCTTGGTTATTTCCTTTCTTCTACTAGCTCTGGGCTGTTTTTGGTGTTGTTCCTTGAGTTCTTGTAGGCATAGGGTTAGGTTGTTTGTCTGAAATATTTCTATCTTTTTGAGGTAGGCCTGTATTGCTATGAACTTCCCTCTCAGGACTGCCTTCTCTGTGTCCCATAAGTTTTGGATTGTGCTGAGATAATTTCATTTGTTTCCAGAAAATTTTTTATTTCTTCCCTAATTTCAGTCTTGATGCATTCATTGTTTAATAGCATGCTATTCAATCTCCATGATTTTGAGAGTTTGGGTTTTTTTTCCTTGGGGTTGGTTTCTAATTTCAGTCCCTTAGAGTCAGAGAAAATGCTTGTATGATTTCAGTTGTCTTGAATTTGTTGAGGCTTGTTTTGTGTCCTATCAGGTGGTCTATCTTTGAAAATGTTTCATGTGCATTTGAAAAGAATGTGTATTTAGCTTCTTTGGGATGAAGGGCTCTATATATATCAGTTACATCCTGTTCATCTAGAGCTTTGTTCAATGCCACAATATCTTTGTTGATATTTGTTTGGAAGATCTGTCCATTTTTGACAGTGGGGTGTTAAAATCCCCTACTATAATTGTGTTGCTGTCAATATGTTTCTTGAAGTTCTCCAAGATTTTCTTTATGTATTTGGGTGCTCCTATATTGGGTGCATATATATTTACAATGTTTATGTCTTCTTGGTGGATTCTTCCCTTGAGTATTATGAAGTGACTTTCTGGGTCTCTCTTTATGGCTCTTTTTTTGAAGTCTATTTTGTCCGATATGAGCATTGCTACACCAGATTTTTTTTCCCCATCCATTTGCTTGGAAAATTTGTTTCTAGCCCTTTACTTTCAGTCTGTGTAGGTCTTTTTTCCTGAGGTAGGTCTCCTGTAGGCAGCATATGTGTGGGTCATGCTTTCTTATCCATATAGCTATTCTATGTCTTTTAATTGGAACATCTAATCCATGCAAGTTTAAGGTTATTATTGATAGGTTCTTATTCATTGTCATTTTCATACCTGTGTTCCTCTCTGTCTCTCCCTCTCTGTCTCTCTCTGTCTCTCTCTGTCTCTCTGTCTCTCTCTCTCTCTCCCTTCCTTCCTTTCCTTAAAGCAGGTCCTTTGGCATGTTTTGCAGAGCTGGTTTGGTGGAGGTGTATTCTTTTAGACTTCTTTTGTTTGAAAAGCTCCTTTTTTTTTGGCTTTCTATCTTGACTGAGAGCCATACTGGTAAAGTACCCTTGGTTTTAGTCCTCTGGTTTTCATTAATTGGAATATTACTTGCCATTCTCTTCTTGCATAGAGCATTTCCATTGAGAAGTCAGCAGCTAACCGTATTGGGGCTCCCTTGTATGTTACTTTCTTTTTCTCCCTTGCTGCCTTTAAGATTCTCTCTTTGTCTTGGAACTTTGCCATTTTTATTATGAGGTGTCTTGAAGTAGACCTCTTTTGGTTCCTCTTGATTGAGACTCTCTGTGTGTCCTGGATTTGTGTGACTTTTTCTCTCATCAAATCAGGGAAGTTTTCCATCATTACTTTTTCAAACAGGTTTTCTATCCCTTGCTCTTCTTCTTCTTCTTCTCCTTCTGGTATCCCTATTATTCGGATATCATTACATTTCATATTTTCTTGTAGTTCTCTTAATCCCGCTTCATTCTTTCTGAGCTTCTTTTCCTTTTCTTGCTCCTTCTGGGTGGTTTTGTCTACTTTGTCCTCCAACTCGCTGATCTGATCTTCTGCTTCATCTGTCCTGCTTTTGATTCCTTCTACTGTGTTCTTCAGTTCAGATATTGTATTCTTCATTTCCTCCTGGCCCTTTTTGATAGTTTCTATTTCCTTTTTCATGTTGATATAGTTTTCAGGGAGTTCATTGTAGTTTTCTCATAGTTTTTGGTAATTCATTGTCAGCTCCTGGAGCTTCCTAACAACCCTTGCTTTGAACTCAATATCTGATAGTTGAGTTGCCTCTATTTCATTTAGCATTCTTTGTGAGGTTTCCTTCTTTCCTTTCATTTGGGGATTGTTTCTTTGTCTTCCCATTGTGAGACTCTTCTTGTTAGCCTCAGCTTCTTAAATTGATCTGTTCTGACTCCCTGGGTTTATGGTGTGAGCTTCTGTGGTAGAATACCTGTGAGATTCAGTGGTGCAGTCTCCTTTGGTTATCCTGGTGTTCACTGCTTCCACCAACTCTTTTTTTTTTGTGATCGCTTGGAGGGGTAAGGCAAAATGGTTTAAGACAGCAAGAGAGTATTCTATGCTATTTACAGTAGCAGCCAGTAAAGAACAGATAGGAGATCCTTTGGCTGTGTATAGTGTTAGTCATGGTATTCCACCCAAGTAGCCACTTTTTAGAAAAGATGGGAATAAGATAAGACTTGTTGGAGAGAGAAGGATTGTGAGTTCCATCTAGAAAGCAGTTAGGTTGTGGGAGGTCAGATTGTGAGGTAAGGTGAGAATAAAGGAGAGTAAATAGGTATAGTGCGTGAGAAAATAGAGTTAACCACTACAGTAGTAGAATTCAGGAAACCACGAAGTGGGCTAAGATCTGGGAGGGGTGTTGTGTAGTATTTACAATAGTGTGATTAGAGCAACAATCATATGACAGAATCTATGAGATCTAGATACCAAGAATAGGGAGTATCGGACCTTCAGTAGTGTGCTAATGGAACACAGGTGAAGTGAAGGACAGTACATTAGCAATACACTGTGAATGATAGAACAGAGAAAACCTGCCATACCATACAATATCACCAGCCAAGCGAAAAAGACTAAACAGAAAGAAGAGGAATACCAAAATATTATTCAAATAAAAGATGTAAGAATAATGTAAAAATAATAATGCAAATATGCAATATTTTGCAGGTTCTCTGTAATAGCAAAGTGAAATTTGTCTGTCTCAGATGTTGGGATGCCCCCTCTTTGGGTCCAACTCTGGTCTTTTCATAGTTCTGGTTTTTTTTGTCTCATTTGTGGATATTTAAAAAAAAAGCAGAGTAAGGAGGGTAGAAGAGATAAAAATGGAAAGAAAGGAAGAAGGAATAAAACAAGAAAGAAGGAAAGAGGAGCAAAAGGCATTGAGAGATAAAAAATAAAAATTAAAAAATTAAAAATTCTTTTAACAAATCAAACAAACAAAAAACAAAGATACAAAAAATAAAAATAATTAAAAATTAAAAACAAAACAACCTCTTGCTGGTTTCAAACTGGTCAAACCGGTTTTTCTGTTCTTGCTGGTTGCAGCAGGCTGAGGGGCGGGTTTACAGATGTGGTGTCTGGGTCTCTGTTTCTCCGTAGGTGTGCATGCGCTCACTCCAGGTTTACCGGTTGTAGGTTTCAGGTCTTTTGAGGAGCGCATGCTCTCTCCTGGTCCAGGTGTGGTCCCCAGGTGCTCCACAAAGCTCTCTCTCCATGGGTTGTGGCATGCCTGCCTGGCCAGGCTGCCTGTGGTCGCGCAGGCTCAGGTGCACACTCTTTCCAGGGCTATGCATGGGTGCTCACAGCCAGCCTGTATTTGCCACTCAGTCCTCACTCACCTCTCTGCAACTTCAAGCATCCAGATCTCTCCTAGTGCTGCCCAAACCCTGCCTCGCCGGGGAGGGAGTGCCAATCCAGCTCTCTCCCAAGAGCCCTGTGGCTGGCCCAGCGGGCCGAGGCCTGGGGCTGCAGCTTCCCTGGTCACCACGCTGATCTCTGGGCCCTTATTGTCCTGAAGCACTCATTACCATCAGGTTTTTCAATGTCCACTATGATTTTTGATCTCCTATTTTCATATATGCTGCGGTACTGTTGGCTGTCTGTTCTGTTCTTTCATAGATTGGCCAGGTTTCTCTCCCATGTGTAGGGGGAAGTGGAATCTGCTCCTTGTTACCTAGGTGCCATCTTCTCTCTATTGAACTCTCAAATAATTCTTTATCTGTTTTTTTCCCATGAAAAAGGCAAAGGATGCACACTGCCTTGTAGAATATGAAGAAACCTCTTATCTCTTTAAAAAATAATTTAGATAATATTCAAAGATACTTAATCTCTATTGAAATTCATATAACTAAGTGATAGGTGGTCTTATCAATTACATCAGTAATAATGATGAAGAAAAACCAGAGTTGTATTTTTGATACGGTGGTGGATAATATTAAATGTGAAGCAGGGGAGAAAAGTAAATTTGTGAACCATTGGCAGGTGCCACAGTACCCTCTACAGGGTTCTTCACATATTTTATGTCATTTTAATACAGAAAAATAATTCAAGCATTATGGGTATATTTGTCTCCATTTTGCAGATGAAATGGCTGAGAAGCATAGAGGTTAGTAATGTACCCAGGGTCCTACAGTTAGTCAGCACAGAGCTGTCATGACTTCAGAAGTGCTGTTCCTTTCATTACACAATGCTAAAACATTTGGTCTCTTGTGGCTGTTCCTGCTTAGCCTTCATGACTGAAGACATACATTTTACTGATGGGGAAGGATGCAGTTGTGGCTTTATAGCATAATGCAGCATTTCCCTATGCACAGACAACTTGTCATGTCCCTCATTATCACTAGAACCCAAGCTACTGAATAAACTAACCCAGATTTAGAATCAAGAGAAAAAGTGCTGTCTAGATACCGCAAAACTGGTTGAAAATCCAATCAACTCCTTTAGCAGTTCTTTGAAGGGGAGAGGTGGCATTAGTAGCCTCTTCAAAGATGAGGAAACTGAGCCAAAGTTGAAATGACTTGTCTTGCAATCACTCAGAGAATAGTAAGAAATCTGGGAAGACTCCCATGGTCTTTGGATTCTTCTTTTACCTTATTGACAAGAATACACACAAAACAAAGCACTATACTATAATGGCATCAGCTTCATAGGCCAATTATTTCCTGAAAATAAAATATTATATAAATATGTATTTTTTTATGTATGGTGCAAGGTAATTACTAGGATTATCAGGGACATAACTTGTAAAGTCTATAATTATTCAACCACTATGCTGTACACCTTAGACAAATATAAAATAAAAAATAAAAATTTAAAAATAAATATATTTTAACAAAATTAAAAATAGTGCAATAAATTTTATGATACTCATCCAGGCTGTAGGTTCCATTCTAGATTACTGCAATAAAGTATCACAATGAGTTGTAACTTTCTTTCCTGTTTGTGGAGGATCTTGCCTTCAGTTTGTAAAAAAAAATTTTTTTAATGCAACATTTGTGCGGTGAAATAAAGTGAAGCAAAATAAGGTGAGGAATGACTGCAGTGAATATGGGCCTTAATTTAACAAATCAATGTTATTGTTCTGCAAATGATTTTATCAAGATGTTCTAAATTAGGGAGTTCTGTGGTTTAGAAGAGGCACATCATTAATAAATATTCTGTGTCTGTCAGAGTCCTAAATGTGAATAATAAATAAAATTCTATTGCTGAAAGCCAACCATTAGTCCAATCCCATTATCTGTATTTAATTCCAAAAAAGAATATGTACACAAATCACAACTCTCATTTTATTCAGTGTAGTTTTCCCAAATTATTGGCTTTGGCATTTCTGATTTTCTATAAATGCAGTCAGAAGTAATTTCAGTGGATATCACTTGGGGAACTCTAGAAATCTATTATATGACTCAGAGGAAAAGATAGTTTTTTAAAATTGTTGTTCAAGTACAGCTGTCTCCATTTTCCCTCTACCGTTCTTCCATGCCCCACAAAACCCTACCTCCCACCCTCTGTCCTACCCCCTTTTGGCTTTGTCCATGTGTCCTTTATACATGTTCCTTGATGACTCTGCCACTTTTTCTCCCATTATCTCCTCCCCTCTCCCCTCTGGTTACTGTCAGATTGTTCTTCATTTCAATGTTTCTGGTTATATTTGGCTTGCTGTTTTTGTGGATTAGGTTCCACTTATCGGTGAGATCATATGGTATTTGTCTTTCACTGCCTCATTTCACTTAGCATAATATTCACCAGTTCCATCCATGCTGTTGCAAAGGGTAGGAGCTCCATCTTTCTATCTGCTGCATAGTATTCCATTGTGTAAATGTACCATGGTTTTTGGATCCACTCATTTACTGATGGACACTAAGGTTGCTTCCAACACTTGGCTATTGTAAATTGTGCTTCTATGAACACTGGGGTGCATAGGTTCTTTTGGATTGGTGTTTCAGGATTCTTAGGGTATAATCCCAGTGTGGAATTGCTGAGTCAAAAGAGAGTTTCATTTTCAGTTTTCTGAGGAAATCCCATACTGTTTTCCACAGTGGCTGCACCAGTCTGCATTCCCACCAACAAACAGTGCAGTAGGGTTACATTTTCTCTACAACCTCACCAGCACTTGTTTGATTTGGTTATGATGGCCATTCTGACTGGTGTGAAGTGGTATCTCATTGTGATTTTTAATTTTCATCTCTCTGATGACTAGTGATGCTGAGCATCCTTTCATATGTCTCTGAGCCTCTGTATGTCCTCCTTGGAGAAGGGTCTGTTCAGGTCCTTTGTCCATGTTTTGATTGAATTGTTTGTCTTCATGGACTGGAGTTGTGTGAGTTCTTTACATATTTTGGAGATCAAACCCTTGTGCAAGGTATTATTTGCATATATATTTTCCTATACAGTTATCTCTATAAGAAAAGATAGTTTTGATTGGAGATATAAAATAGCAATACTATAACTACTGCTCATAAGCTCTTATTGTGCACTAGGTACTGTGATAAAGTATGCTTGGCATGCATTGTTTCATTTAATCCTTACAGGAAACCTCAAAAATAGGTGCTATTATTTATCATTCACATTTTAAGGATATGGAAACTAAGGGACAGTGTATTGATGATACCAAACCCAGATTCAGCTACCTACTGCTTAGCAACCCAGTAATTGAGAGACAAGGGCTGATGGAAGGAAAGTAGATTTATTAAAGAGCCAGAATCCTGAAAAGAGGGCAGACTAACAGCATGTATTTCACAAAACTGTAAGAGTCAGGGCAGGCATTCAAACTCAAAACTCTTGATTCCAGTACCTGAGATCTTATCTAATGTTTAATGTAATTCCCCTGCCAAGAAGAATATATAGAATTATAGAGCCAACATGTCTACTGAATAAAGCAGTTATAATTCCCAAAGGCAGATCAAACTGGGCTGTTAGCCAGTATACTGTACTATCCCTCATACTCTGCAATGAAGACCGTGAATCATTGACCATCAGTCAACAGACATTTATGCAATAGCTAGTGTGTTGCACTCTAAACAAGAGACTGTGAGGGACCCTAGCTGGCATAGCTTAGTGGATTCAGTGAAGGGCTATAAACCAAAGAAAGAGTCACTGATTTGATTCCCAGTCACAGCACATGACTGGGTTGCAGATCAGATAGATCCCCAGTTGGGAGTGCACGAGAGGCAACCACACATTGATGCTTCTTTCCCTCTTTTTCTCCTTCTCTTCTCCTTTCTCTAAAAATAAATAAGTAAAATATTAAATAAAAAGAGA
The DNA here is from genome assembly GCA_004027735.1 of Carollia perspicillata. NCBI lineage: Eukaryota > Metazoa > Chordata > Mammalia > Chiroptera > Phyllostomidae > Carollia > Carollia perspicillata. The sequence goes on from PVKM010000206.1 coordinate 56,716, forward strand.
CTGTGAAGGTAGCAAGAAAACTGACAGAGAAGGCAAACATAATAACAAAGTCACAGAGATCTACAATTTGTCCCGCAGAAAAAAATAATTGACCACAAAAAGGATTACGAAAGTGAAATCAAGACTACCTACACAAAAGGTAGCTTGAAAAAATATAAATTCAGCCATTCATGTACTTGGAAGACAGCAGTCAAATTTTAAAAAGATAAGAAGTATGTAGAAATTCTTTATGATAAGAAGTAATTGCTTGGCCAAATTCATCATTTTACCCCCCAACTAATATGTATGTGCAAGTATGTGTGTGCATGTGTGCGTTTAGGTAGAATATTATCAAAACTATGCAACACTGGTTGATGACAAATTAGTGTTTATATCTGTGGTTGAATGAGTCTTATAATTTCAGTATATGCATTTAGATTAGAGATAAGTATACAAATTCCTTAAAAGAGATAAAATATAATACATGAAGAGTTTAGCTTCCCTTTTTCTTCTTGATTCTCAGGCCTTCATTCTCAGACCAGGACTTACACCATTGGTCTCTGGTCACCTGATTCACAGACTTTTGGCATCAGACTTACACCATCAGCTTCCATGGTTCACAGGCCTTTGGAAGTGGACTGAATTATACCATTAGCTTTCCTGATTCTCCAGCTTGCAGACAGCAGATTATGGACCTTTCAGCCTGCATAATAATGTTAGCCAATTCTTATAATAAATTTCCTCTTACATATCTATAGCTATCCAGAGCTGTATTTCCTATTGGTTCTTTTTCTCTGAAAAACTCTAATATACCACTTAATAAAGCACCCTCGATTCAGTAATTTATACCTATATTCATTCTCTAATGCTCATACATCAGTGTGATTTAGTTTGGTCTCAGCTATATGAATCTACTCTTGACAGTAGGTCTGTGGGTTGGCTAGAGCAGCTTTGCATAAGGCTGTAGCATATAAGTGGCTCCACTTTACAAGTTTTTCATTCTTTTCTTAAGACTTGCAGTATAGCTAGGACATTTTATTCTGGACATGTTAGAGCAACAAAAGGGTGAAAATAAGCACATAAAGACTCTTAAATTTGAATGTTTAGAGTGGCACACCAACATTTCCACTAACATGTCATTAGATAAAGCAAGTCAGTTCAAGCTTAAAATCAAGAAATGGGGAAATGAACTCCCACAATCAGACAACAAAGATGTTGATTTAGGGAGAGGTGAAGAATAAACTCAATCTACCACAACATAGTAAGAAATTAGGAGTTTATTCTATTGTAATGATATTGAAAAGTTTTAGCACAGGAGTGACATGATCTAATTTACATTTTATAAGGATCTCACCTGTTGCTGTGTAAAAAAAAATACATGGTGAAGTGCAAAGGTAAAAGCACAAAGACCATTCAGAAGGCCATTGCAGTAGATTAGGCAACAGGTGGTGTAACCTTGATTAAAATGTAGTGATGTATGTACTGAGGGGTGTTTTGGCCCAGGAAATAATATGGAAATAGATTTAACAGGATTATTGATGAATTACATGTGGGGCATTAAAGAAAAAAGGAGATCAATAATATCTAGGTAGATGTTGCTTTCATTTATCAAGATGGAAGAAACCTGGAGGAGGAGCAAGTTTCAGGAGGTTCTGTTAAACAGAAGTCCAGCTTTGGACTTGTTAAATTTCAAAAATTTATTAAACATCCAATTAGGGACATAAAGTAGGCAGCTGAATACATGAATATGAATTATAGCAAGGAAATCTGGATCAGAGATATATATTTGGGAATATATCAATTATTGTGACATTACCTTTAATTAAAAGTCAACTGAAGTATTTTCAACAATCAAAAGTTGTTCTCTCCCATAACAAGTTCAGAAATTAGCAATTTCAAATTCAATTTATCAACTCAGCTAAATCATAAAGACCAGAGTTCTTTTTACTTTTCTACTCTATCATGTTCAGTGAGGTGACTATTTGTGTCATACTTAAAAGATGGTTGCTGTAATTCTAAGTTTCACATGCAGATAAGAATATCAAAGGCAGAGGAAGAAAATATTTCAAGGAGAGAAGAGGGATAAACAGAATTAAATGTTACTTATTTGTTACTCAAAATGAATTCTAAGACCTCATATAACAGGGTCTTAGAATTGACTTTTGGATTTAAAGACATGGAAGACTTTGGTGACCATAAAAAGAATAATTTTTATGTACAGTGAAGAATAAAGTACAATTTACAATAGCCAAGTGCTGGAAACAATCTAAGTGCTCATCAGTAAGTGAGTGGGAAAAAAACAGTGGTACATTAACATAATGGAATACTACACAGCAGAAAGAAAAAAAGAACTCCTACCCTTCATGACAGCATGGATAGAACTAGAGACCATTATGCGAAGTGAAATAAGCCAGGCAGTGAAAGACAAATACCATGTGATTGACAGTAACCAAAGGGGAGGGGAAACGGGGATAATGGGAGAAAGAAGGGGAAGGATAGTCAAGGAACATGTATAAAGGACACATTGACAAAACCAAAGGAGCAAGAATGGAAGGTGGGGGTCAGTGGGGTAGGAGGTAGGGGATGAGGGAAAATAGAAACAACCATACTTGAAAAACAATTAAAAAATAAATAAAATTTTTAAAAGACTAAAAATCAAAGAAGAAGTGGTAAAGATGAAGAAGACAACACTTTTGAGATATTCTACGTAGCATAAGTGGAGTTGTAAAATAGTCTGAAACTTAGAGAAAAAGTCTGGGCAGAAAAGATACTACTGGAATATTGCCATCATAGAAGCCTTGGAAGTGGATATGAGAGTGGATACTTCAAAAATACAGTGATTATTAGACAAAAAGGGAAATACACATTTTCACATAGAAAATAAGAGGAATTAGTAAAATGATCTCTAACCTTCTCTTCAGTGGTATTACTGCTGAACCCTGCATACTTTTATGAATGGCCTTGTGAACATTTTGAGTCTTTTCTAACCACATTGTGGTCCAGTTATTCTCAATGGGGCATGCGTGGTTTAGTAAAGAAGGAAGAGCAGAATATCATGGAGGCAAACCTTATTTTTAATTTACTTAATAATTTCAACTTAATATATTATTACCATATCAAGGTAAACTATTCGTAAATACATAAAGAAAAACTCAGTCCCATTTCTTATCCCTATAAACACTTTCTCAATAATTATATACAAATATAGAAAGATACATATGTATCTCTATCTTTCTTTCTGCCCTTCCATCTGTCCATTCACCCACCTGTCTCTTTATGTTTCTATCCATATATCTACCCATCTATCTATCATCTGTGAGTATACAGGAACTCCTTTTTTCTTTACATGAAATTTGAATGTTTAATTATACTTCAAGGACATTTCTCCCAATTAATACTTATAAATCTAACTCATTTTTAAGTATCTGCATTTTAGTACATAAAACTTGCTTAATTTTAAGTTTTTGGAAGCTTTTTATCTTAATTTTCTTGTGCTGTGTATATGTGCTCTAAGCACTACACAGAATATACTTAGATATAGATATGCACTGTTTTCTTATTTCTGTGTGATAGATATTCAATAGTGAAAATGCTAAGTCAAAAATAGTGTACATTTTTTAATTTTAGTAGACCTTAGCAAGTTATTTCTTAAAATATTTGAAGAAATTTATATTCCCTGTAGCAATGTAAGAGAGGGCTTGTTTCCTTGGGATTTTATAATAAGGATACTACCCCCCAATTCAAATATGCCACCTGTAGGGGAGATGTGGTAATCATTGCCTCCACAGCACTGTTATTACAAATTACTGGCCTAGTCAGCCATCATTATGACAGGTATGTACCATATCCCTTAAATGATCTGGGACTTTCTAAGGATGGACTATCATTGTTTTATTAGCTGTTCTTTCTCCATGGGAGCACAGGTTTTAAGTACTGGTTCAAAAGAGAGGTTTCTGCCAGGTCCGTGTGGTCAAAATTAACAAGTGTTCTCAAATTTAACCTTCGGGAATTAAATAATTCAATTGTTTGCAGAGAGTTAGGGAGCCACTTAATAATACAACTCCCAAGTCAAAAATAGTTTCTGACTAATTGAAAGTCAAACAGGGCACTTTTATCTTCAGAAATGTATCTTCTAATATAAAATAAAGAGAATGATTGTACTCACAGAAAAATTTCAGGAAAAAATATTTATTTGCTATTGTGTAGACAGAATCTTACATAGAACTTTAGACCTTCCTCATATTGCCTGCCTTTTTAAATTAAGACATTTAGTAAATCATAAATTTATCTCTCCTCCCCCATGTTTTGTCAGTACCATAATAACAAAGTTGACAATAACACAGAAAAAAGGAAAGTTTATAGATGAACAATGACAATGCCCATTGAGATGATGCCTCCATTATTTGTATGCCTCACAAATACAGATTTAAATGCACAGGGAAATCAATAGAATAAAAAGAAATCAATACCCAGTTTATTCTTAAAGCTACCAGGCTAAAGAGAAACTTCAAAAATACAGATGTTCAATATGATTAGGAGAGTTAAAAATTCTGAACATTTTATATTCATGCACTCACTGAAAATGCAGCATTGATTTTTTAAAAGGCTTAAAGTTTGTGTGTGAGTTTGTATGTGTTTGTGTGTGTGTGTTGATGTATATGTCATCCACAATGTAAAAATGAAAAATAATTTTTCTGACACTTTAAGTTGGTGTTCTAAGTTTAAGTTAGCCCCAACTGCTCTGTTAGTAGATAATTTCTAAAGAAAATAATTTTATATGAAAAAGTCAGTTATAAAAGGAAAATTGTATTTTTCTTCTCACACTATTTTATCCTCAAGTGTATTGACCAGTCAGGAAAACAACTTCTGAAAGAAAATAATTAATCAGCTGAATTTAAAACCATTACCCATATGTGGCTTTGTCTAGATGCTCAAATCCAAAAGCCTTGCATATTTCCATTATAGAAACTCTCTTGAATTACTCTATCCCTGGTGTTGTATCTAATCCCGAATATCACATTTTCAGAGTGACTTAGAAGATTTCACTCTATGTGAATAGACATCTTAATTCTGGATTGTCGCTGGAGTGACATATTGAGTACATGCTACCACACACCATATACAGGAGCTCAGGAGCTAGAGGATTATTTTGACAAAGCAAGGGATTGGGTATTGAAATTTCTCTGGTGGTTTTATTTTTATTGTTTTCCCTCTTATGAATTTATTTGGGTTTTAGGGTTATTTTTCCTTTATTTAATTTATTTTAGATGCACTATAGAAAAGTGGTAAAAGTGTATACTTCACAGGCACACAGTCAACCTTAGGTTGAACCTTGGACTTACCATTTTCTAGTTATGAAAAGTTCAATAACTTCATCGGTTTTTCATATGTAAAATATAAATATAACAGAACCTACCTCAAAGTTATTATGAAGAGTACTTGAAACCATGCATGTGAAATGTGTAATGGTGTTTGATAAAGTAGATGATTACACATGTAAACTGGTACTACTACTCCTACCACAACAACAACCATAACAATCATTACTACTGTCTTAGTTTGTTTGAGCTATGATAACAAAATATGACAAACTGATTAGCCTTTAAACAACAAAAACTTATCTCTCACAGTTCTGGAAGCTGGAAGTTCAAGATAAAGGCACCCAGTGGAAGGGTGGTAGTCCTGACATGGTAGAAGGGACTAGGGATTTCTTTGGAGTCACAAATGGTAGCTTTTCATCTTTTCTTATAGCTGACTAGTATTCCATTGTATATATGTACCACATCTTCTTTACCCAGTCAATCCATTGAAGGACACTCTTGTTGTTTCCATGTGTTGGCCACCAAGAATAATGCTGCAATGAACATGAGTGCATATATGTTTGCAAATAAATGCTTTCAAGTTTTTTGGGTAGATATCCAGAAGAGGGGTTGCTGGTTCATATGGTAAGTCTACTCTTAATTTTTTGAGGACCCCATATTGTTTTCCATAGTGACTGTATCATTTTATATTCCTAACAGCAATGAATGAGGGTGCCTTTTTCTCCACAACCTCTGCAACACTTGTTATTAGTAGTTGTCTTGTTGACAATAGCCATTCTAACAGGTATGAGATAGGCAATGATATAGAACAACCAACTTTCATACATTGTTGTTGAATTGCAAAATTGCAACTTTCATACATTGCTGTTGAATTGCAAAATTGTGTTTTCACCTTTTAAAAAATTAGCATTTTGAATAAAATCAAATCTTTATTTGACACTATAACACAATAATTATCCTCCTAGGTATTTACCCAGGAGAAATTGTTTGAGCATTTCTCTCTCTCTCTCTCTCTCTCTCTCTCTCTCTCTCCCCCTCTCTCTCTGTCATAGCTGCCATCTTCTCAAACCCTCTCTTCCCTCAAACCACCTCTTGACATGATCCATCCAGGTTTCCCAGCAAGAGAAGGAGATAGATTAGGCAATCAAATAAAGAAAAACTAGTACAACTTCAGTGGCCAGGGATCCTCATTTTCAGAGGAAAGGAATTCACTATCTATATCAATCTGTTAGAAACGAAGGTGTCTTGGACTGTGAACTAGATTTTTCATAATTCTTTATGTGTCTCTCAGTTACCTCTCATGTTTCCTTCCCTTAGTTTGGTGTACATTTGCATAAATGACTTTTAAGTGATGGATAAACTTTGGAATGATATTAAAATCTCAGGCATGCATTTGCAGCTCACTGAGCTTTCCCATTGGTAGCTTAAGTCATGCTCTAATAGTTTAGCATACTTTTGTTCTTGAAACACAGTGTCATCTATTTGAAACTATTGTTTTAGTTTTTCACTGAGTTCTTGCCTGAATAATTTGACATACTCAGCAGCTCTGCTTAAAGAAAAGTACTCTGTTTAAGGTCTTTTCTTCTTTTGAGGCATAATGTGTGTCAGAGGGGAATTAGGAAGGAATTACCTTTGTTTAATGAATACTAAAGTAAAAAAAGGATTAAACATCTCCACAAATAGCCAGATCCCTTGGGCCTCTTGACTTTAAAGATTGTGGAAGGTAATTATATAGTGTAATTAAATTATTTTAATTCAATTTCAAGCTTTGTTTCATGAATAGAAAATATTTCCTCTAATGAATAGAAAATACCTTTATTTCAGCTAAATCCTCCTTTGTATAAAAGAGAATTTTAAATGTAAGCAACAAGAGATAAAGTAAATTTCAAAAACACTCCCTGTTTTGATCTCTTATACAAAATTCTGTATTGAATTTAGTATTTGTAAATAATGTTATTAGCATAAAACTGAATTAAATTTTTTAAAATTTAGCTCAGTATAAACATTTAACTGTTGTAGACTATAGGATACAGACTTGCCACTTTGTGATTTTCTTACCAGTTGTCAAGAGGCACTTATGTGTCAATTTTAAGATATGAGTTTATAAAACTCAACACCCAAAACTAAACAACCCAATTAGAAAATGGGCAGAAGACCTGAATATACAGTTCTCAAAAGAGTACATACAGATGGTCAGTGAATATATGAAAAAAATTCTCAGCATCACTAATTATCAGAGAAATGCAAATACAAACCACAAAGAGCTATCATTTTACACCTGTCAGAGTGACTATCGTCAATAAATCAACAGTAAAATAAGTGCTGGCAAGGATGTGGGAAAAAAAAGCCTTGTGTACTGTGAGTGGGAATGCAGACTGGTGCAGCTACTGTGGAGAACAGTATGAAATTTCCTCAAAAAATAAAAATGGAATTGCCTTTTGACCTGGCAATTCCACTGCTAGGAATTTATTCAAAGAAACCTGAAACACTAAGTTGAAAGAATATATGCATCCCTTTGTTCACTGGAACATTGATTATAATTGCCAAGATTTGGAAGCAGCCCATCCATCAGTGGATTTAGTGGATAAAAAAGCTATGGTAAATTTACATAATGGTATACTACTCAGCCATTAAAAAAGGAAATCTTACTCTTTGCAACAGCATTGATTGGTGTGGGGAACATTATGTTAAGTGAAATAACCAAGTCAGAAAAAGACAAGTACCATATGATTTCCCTCATATGTGGAATCTAATGAACAAAATGAACTATCAAACAAAATAGAAATAGAACCATAGACAGGTAGGCTAATAGGTGTTGGAGGTGGGGTGGAGTTGGGAGGATAGGGAGGGTGGAGAGATTGAGAGAAAAAAATCATGGACATTGGTCAACAGTTTTGGGATTGCCAGGGGAAGAGGAGTATGGGTATTTGGAGGAGAGTATGGGGGTATAAATCGTGATGGAAGGAGATTGACTTGGGGTGGTAAACATACAATACAATGTACAGATGATGTGTTATGAATTGTATGCCTGAAACGTTTATAATTTTGTTAACAAGTTTCACCCCAATAAATTCAATAAAAAGGAAAAAAAACGAAACCCATTTCTTAATTGTTAGTAGAGCATGGAAAATCATTGGGACAGAATGGAATGATGTGTGACTGAATCCTGACCTGATTATCCATACAACTGGGATAAATTAGGTTAACCTCTTTGAATCTTTGTTCATTTGCAGAATGAATAATAAGGTTAAGTGACTCCTAACATTATGATACACACTAACATTCTGTAGGCCCCACTGACAACAAACAACCTTGTAAGTAACTGGGCAGGTATTCTATGTTTTACAGATGAGGAAATTGTGACTCAGTTAAATTGACTTGCTCATAATGACACATCTGGGATATGGAGCAACAAGGATGTTGACTCAGAACCCTGTGAGGTTTAGTTCAGTATTAATTGGGGTATATGATACTCACTTCTGTGACTAACTTTCTATAGTCATGTGAAGAAAAATACAATTACTCTCCCCTTCTATGGCTGACTTTCCACTCTATAGCTTTCTGTGTATAAGTCCAAAGCTGGTGGTAGGAAGAAAATGCTGTGAGAATTTGTAAAGGCTAGTAACACCAAAAGAAGTGTAAAGGCAACAAAGAACCCTTCAACAAGCAAACTTTAAATCCATAAATCCCATTTGTGGAGAGTTCGAAACAAAATAGAGGATGGCATCATGAGTTAGGGAAGAGGATTACTTCCTTTATAAAAGATCCTTAAGGGTTAATATGCCAGTACCCTACCCTGGACAAATTCTTTGGAACTTTAGTTTGCCTACACATCTGTTTCCCACCACTAAAAATAAGTGTTTCATGAAGAGAAACTACATCATATCTATTTCTGTAACCCTAGCACCCAGTTAAGTGCTTGTCACTAGGTATACCGAATGAATATATGCAAATATGGTGTTGTGGAGGAAAATTCATCTTTTATCAGTAACAGCAACAGTAGATGTCACCTAATTATTATTTACCAAATACCTACTACACGGCAGGCATTCTTATAGGTGATACAAGGAAGGAAACTTACACACGCATATGCCTGCATGGAGTTTACATAGAAGAGGAAACAAGATAAAAACAAAAAAAAATGCAGTACAACAGGTTGTACTTAGATGTTAAGTACAATGGAGAAAAATAAAGGAGGGAAGGAGGCCAGGGAGTATCAAGGTATGGGATTATATCTAAACAGGAAGGTCAGAAAAATCTTCACTGCAAAGATCACGTTTAAGCAGACTGTACATTTTTACCAATAGTGGGTCAGAAGCTTCCCATGAATGTACTAGTTTCCTAAGGCTAGCATGGCAGAGTAGCACAGACAGGATGGCTTAAGCAATAGAAATGTATTACCTCATGATCTACAGACTAGAATTTTAAGATCAAGGGGTAGGCAGGGTTTGTTATTTCTGAAGGCTGTGAGGGAAGAATTTATTCTGTGTCTTCCTCCTTGGCTTGTAGAAGGACATCTTCTTATGTCTCTTCACATTCATCACTCCTCAAGGTGTGTTTCTATGTACAAATTTCTCCTTGTTTTCAGAACACTAGCCATATTGAATTAAGGTCCACCCTGATGACCTCTTTTAATTTGATCACATTTGTAAAGACCCAATCTCTAAATAAGGTCACATTCTGCAGTCATGGAGGTTGAGACTTTAACATAAGAATATTTTAGGGGGTAGGAGGACAAATATTTAACCCATAAAGTACATTGTTTTATTAATTTTCACAATAACTATGTGAGGTGAGTATTGTTAAGCATGTTACAAGAATGAATGACACTTCAGTCTTTTCATTCATCCATGGATAAAAAAGAATAAAACACATATACATATAAATTTAATATGAATGACATGAATAAAAAAATACATAGAGGAATACCTAACCATCACTTGGGCAGAATCAGAAAGGCTGTTAAGAACTAATTGGGAGAGGGTACATCTTACCTTATCTTTGACAAGCAAGAGAATTAGCTGTATAAAATGTGGAGGGCTGGTAGTAGAAAGAAAAGAAACTATTCAAGCCAGGGGAGCAACTTGTAGAAATACTGGCAGGAGACATAGAGAATACAGAATGTCCTGGGGACCATGGATATGAATAAGACCATTTTTTACTGGGTGTGTTCAATTCTACCATTTAAACAACAACAAAAAAATAGTACATTGCCTTGTACCAAGGTGATATTCAGCTAGCCTTTAAGTTTTTCAAGTGTCACTATATTCAAGAGGGACCATGAGAGTGACATAACCTGCCAGCTTAATTAAGTTTCTAAAATGCTTCCAAACAAAATTACTATGCATGAACACCAGCCCAAATCATTTGAACTGAATAGACTTCAGCTTACACACAAAGCCCTGAGAAATGCAGGGATATTAGCAATTTGAACATAGCAATATTGATAATAATGGTTAGAGAATTATTTATCCTCTCCCTAGATAGCTTTTCTCATTGGTTATTTCAATGTCAATATGATTATCAGAAACTTTCAGAGCAAAATTAAAATCTTGGAGCAAGGTGGCCATTTGGCAAATCCTTCTATGTATATCTTAGTAGACCCATGTGGATAGAAACAAAATAAACTTAATTCCAGTGTAAAGTTTACTTATCCTTTGAAGAAGGTGATGCTAAATATTAGTATTGAGTAAACTTAGATTCTCCTGCTGATCATCTCAGATGTGGGCCAACTGGCAAAATAAAGACTGAACATTGTTTTGCTCCTGTTTTCAGGATGTGTTTATCAATAGGCAAAGGGTATTATAAAATAGTGAGGCCCACAAGTACACAGCACTTTATTATTTGCAAAGCCTTTTCACAGCTGTCATTTCTTTGTTTTAATTTATTACTATTTTTTATTGTTGTTCAAGTACAATTGTCTCCATTTTCCCCCTACCGATCTTCCCCTACCCCACCCATCCCCCCTCCCACCCTTGATCCTTTGGCTTTGTCTTCGGGTCCTTTATACATGTTCCTTGCTGACCCTCCCCTTTTTCCCTCAATACCTCCCCTCCCTTCCCCTCTGGCTACCGTCAGTTTGTTCTTTATTTCAATGTCTCTGGTCATATTTTGCTTGCTTATTTGTTTTGTTGATTAGATTCCACTTGTAGGTGAGATCATATGGTATTTGTCTTTCACTGTCTGGCTCATTTCACTTAGCATACTGCTCTCCAGTTCCATCCATGCTGTCGTGAAAGGTAGGAGCTCCTTCTTTCTTTCTGCTGCATAGAATTCCATTGTGTAAATGTACCACAGTTTTTTGATCCATTCATTTACTGATAGGCACTTAGGTTGCTTCCAGGACCTGGCTATTATAAATTGTGCTGCTATGAATATTGGGGCACATAGGTTATTTTGAACTGATGTTTCAAACAGTTTCTGGAAACAAATGAAAATGAACACACAACAGTCTAAAACCTGTGGAACACAGTGAAGGTAGTCCTGAGAGGGAAGTTCATAGCAATACAGGTCTACCTAAAAAAGATAGAAGCATTTCAAATAAACAACCTAACCCTACAACTACAAGAACTGGAAGAACAACAATAAACAAATCCCAGAGCATGTAGAAGGAAGGAAATCACCTAGATCAGAGCACAATTAAACAACATAAAGACTAAATGAACAATTTAAAGCATCAATAAATCTAGGAGCTGGTTCGTTGAAAAGATAAACAAAATCAACAAGCTTTAAGCAGACTCATCAAGAAAAAAGAGAGGCCCAGATAAATAAAATCAGAAATGAAAGAGGAGAGATTAGAACTGATACCACAGAAATACAAAGGATTGTAAGAAATTACTATGAACAACTATATGCCAAGAGATTTGGAAACCTGGGTTAAATGGACAAATTTCTAGAAAAATATAATCTTTCAAAATTGAATTAAAAAGAATCAGAAAGCCTAAACAGATCAATAACAGCTAGTGAAATTGAAGCAGTAATCAAAAATCTCCCGGCACACAAAAGCCCTGGACCAGAGAGTTTCACAGGAGAGTTTTACAAAACATTTAAGGAAGAGCTAACTCCTATCTTTCTCAGACTATTCCAAAAAATCCAAGAAGAGAGAAGACTCCCAAGCTCTTTTTACAAAGCCAGCATCATCCCAATCCCAAAACCAGATAAAGACACAACAAAGAAAGAAAACTACAGGTCAATATCGTTTAAGAACATAGGTGCTAAAATCCTCACAGCTGTCATTTCAAATAGCCTCTACATCTATTTTGTGAAGATTTCAGAATAAAGATTGTGATTCTCATTTTATACAAGAGAAAAACAGGCTATGAGAGTCGACATTTTGAATGTTAGAATCAGGGATGAGGATAGAACTAGCACTTTAGAATTTGAACTGTCATTCCAGTGCTTGAACATGTCAAAGAATGGATAGGTCTTAAAATGCTATTATTAAGCAAAACTACTTTAACATGTTGATTTCCTAAAAAAGTCTCAGACCTAATATTCTATGAAACCCTACCAAACTGGAAAGTAATAACTTTATGTCTTATAGGCACAATTGCTAACCAGTATAAAGAATTATTTATAAAACTGTACTCTCAAATTACATTTCCAAGGGCTTTGAAATTTCCTGTAAGATTGTGCATGTGTTCATTTTTGATGGTTGTAAAATAACATAACATAACAAACATTAATATGATATGATATGATATGATATGATGATATGATATGATATAATATAATATAAAGTAAATTATATAAATCCATCCCTTATCACCTGCATGATCATCTTAGACTAAGGTACTGCATGTGGTGTCAGGGTCCCTTTATGGGTTTTTGGCAATAATGCCATTGGTATCATGGCTGATTTTATTACATCAGAAGTTCAAGGAACAACTGATATTTGTTGGTGTCTTTCTGACAAATAAAGCCAGATGATGTCATTGTATGTCATCTGAACAAAGGTTTCATAGTGTGAATACAGAAAGCAAGGGTGGACTTGAGTTACACCTTAATGTAATCACATAGAACTCCCAGGAGCTTGTACCACAGTAATGAGCACAGTGTTCACATGGTGATCTATAGTTTAGTTTCAGTGAGATGTCTTCCATCACATTATGTTAATGAAACTACTTTAAATATTTTTGGTTTTCTTTAGTTATGCTTTGTGTTTAATTTTCCAATATGTTTCTAAGTTATAGTCATATAAGAACTATAAGCATAAGGAATTTATGCATAATGTTAAGTTGGCATACACTTAAATAACATACATTAAAATAAACATTTAGGTCAGCACTAGAGATGAGAGATTATTATTTTTTTCTCTTTATAAAGGCTCTATATCTAACACAATATGAAATATGAACTATATGATTTCTGACAGTCTAACATTCTAAAATTTGCAAGAGGAGTCTATTCTGCTCATTCTTATCTTACGTCTATGAGTGTTTATGGAGTAGCCAATGAATCAGTCCAACACTCATCTCTGAGCTCCTACTATGCACTCAACATGGTTGTGTGTTAAAAGTAGATAAAGATAAACCAATAACAGTCTTAGCCTTTAAGAAGTTAACTGACTAGTCCTCCTTGGTGTGGCTCAGAGTGTTGGAGTATCGTCCCATGAACCAAGAAGTAGCAGGTTTGATTTTTAGTCATGTAGGTCAGGACACATGCCTAAGGTGTGGGTTTGGTCCCTGGTTGGGGCACATATGGGAGGCAACCAATCAATGTTTCTCTCTTACATCCATATTCCTCTCCCCCGCTCCCTTTCCCTTCCCCTCTCTTTAAATCAATAAGCATGTCTTTGGGCGAGACTAAAAAATACTATTAACTTCCTAGAAAACAATTAGCTTGAGTCTACCACCGTCAGACTCTGCCTGGATTGACTTTGATTCCAGCTTTAGCATCTATAAAAGCTTTGGGTCTGTGGCAGAGAAGTAATTGATTGTAGTATCACTCCTTGAAGAGTGCTATGTAGCATTCATTGAAATCTTGCCTTCCTGTGGTACTTTAAGAGTGCTAAGACTTTAGCATGATCTGGGTGGAAAAATTGTCTATGGAGAACAAAACATGTGGAATAGGTAACTTGAAAGAAAGTTCAGGGATATTCAGATAAAGATTAAATCAAAGAAAACAGAGCAAGTCAAAAGAGATACCCTTGATTTGCTTTTAAATATAGATAATATGGATAATAATAAGGGTAATCCATGATGAAGTAGCAAGGGATTGGGGCAAGGAGTGGTCAGATGATTGGAATACGGTTTACACTGGCACAGATTTCTCTTGGCTCCCTTTTTTTCCGTTTTACCTTCACTGATCTTCATTAGATGTTAATAACATAATTGAAACTAGGAAGTAAAGTACACAGGACGTAAAAGTGGCCACATCTTTACCTAACTACTTGGACCATAGGAAAAAAAAAAAGGAATGAAATTAGACTACCTTCTTATACCACACAGGAATAAACTCAAAATGGATTAAGACTTAAATGTTAGACTTGAAAACATAAAAATAGTAGAAGAAAACATAGACAGTAAAATCTGAAATATTTCTCATAGTAACATTTTTTTCTCATATATCTCATCAGGCAAGGGAAACAAGAAAATATAAACAACTGATACTCCATGAAACTAAAACATTTTTGCACAGCAAAGGAAAACAACAATAAAATAAAGACAACCCATTCAATAGGAGAACATATTTACTTATACATGTGATAAGGGGTTAATATCCAAAAGTTATAAAGAACTTTTAAAACTCAACATACACACACACACACACACACACACACACGACCAATGGAAAAATGGGCAAAGGACTTAAATAAACACTTCTAGAAAGAGAACATACTAATGGCCAATAGACCTATGAAAAGATTTTCAACATCACTAATCATTTGAGAAATGCAAATAAAACCACAATGAGATGTTACCTCCCACCTGTCAGAAAGACTATCATCAATAACTCACAAACAACAAGTGTTGGAGAGGTTGTGGAGAAAAGGGAACCCTAGTATACTGTTGAGGGGAATGCAGACTGGTGCAGCCACTGTGGGAACCAGTATGGAATTTCCTCAGAAAACTGAAAATAAAATTGCCTTTTAACCTAGTAATTCCATTGCTAGGATTATACTCTAAGAACCCTGAAACACCAATTCGAAAGTACCTGTGCACCTCAATGTTCATAGCAGCAGAATTTGTAATAGCCAAGTGCTGGAAGCAACCTAAGTGCCCATCAGTAAATGAATGGATCAAAAAACTATGGTACATGTACACAATGGAATTCTATTCAGCAGAAAGAAAGAAGGAGCTCCTATCCTTTATGACAGCATGGATGGAACTGGAGAGCATTATGATAAGTGAAATAAGCCAGGCAGTGAAAGACAAATACCATATGATCTCACCTATAAGTGAAATCTAATCAACAAAACAAATAAGCAAGCAAAATATGACCACAGACCTTGAAATAAAGAATAACTGACAGTAACCAGAGAGGAGAGGGGAGAGGGATAATGGGGGAAAATAGGGGAAGGACCATCAAGGAACAAGTATAAAAGACTCATGGACAAAGACAAAGGGTGTAGGTTTGAGGGTAGTAGGTGGGAATGGGTAAGGTGGGGGGCATGGTGGGGTGAAATGGAGACAACTGAATCTGAACAACAATGAAAAAAAACAACTATTGGTGAGGATATGGAGAAAAGGGAACCCTAGTGCACTGTTACTGGGAATGCAGACTGGTGCAGCCACTGTGGAAAGGAGTGTGGAGCTATCTCAAAAATTACCGATGGAACTACCTCATGACCCAATAATTCCACTTCTGAGAATGTATCTGAAAAAAAAAACCCAAAAAACTAATTCAAAAGAACATAAGAACCTCTATGTTCATTACAGCATTACTCACAATCACCAAGATATGGAGGTGGCCCAAGTGTCCATCAGTAGATGAATAGATAAAATAACTATGGAACATTTACACAATGGAATACTACTCAGTCATTAAAGAGAAGAACATTTTACCCTTTGCAATAGTATGGATGGACCTGGATAATATTATTCTAAGTGAAGTAAGTCAGTCAGAGAAAGAAAATATCATATTATTTCACTCATATGTGGAATATAATTAACAAACTAAAGTAACAAAGTCATAGATAGAGTGCAGGGTGACAGTTATGGGGGGATTTGGGGGTGAAGGGATGGAGTGAAAAAGAAAAAAAGAGAAAAAATAAGTTTCAGTGTGGTGTTTACATTTGGCCTCAATTATCCAATACTTTCCAGGGCTGAAAAAGGTATACAGTTAGTGAATGTTAAACAGAGTTCCTTCCTCAATAATCTTTGAATACTCATTCACTTTATTCTAATTTTCCATGACTCCATTAATACTGCAACAGATTATTTACAGAAAGAAAACAAATTACTGGCAATTGTTTTTAGATAAAAGTTGTACATATATTGAAATTGTTAAAACCACTTAATTCCTTCACCTTTTTTTACCCAGCCCCACAATCCCACTTCTCTCTGACAGCATAAGGAATTAAGGGGGGTGGACAAAGAACTCATAGACACAGATAACAGTTTGGTAATTACCAGAAGGAAATGGGTGTGGGGGAGGTAGAAAAGGATATAGATGGGACATGGTGCTATAGCTAGAACAGGGGCTTTAAGGCATGCTATCCTGATTAAATTGGATAAGGCATTTAACCTCTCTTCCCCTTATCTGATTTCTTTGTGATAAGGAGCATCAAAGTTTTCCTCAAAGAGTTGTTAAAGTGATTAATCTAGTATTTACATGTAAATGGCTTAGAATTGTGGTTTATGCACAATTAAATCATCAGGTATTATCACAATTTTACACAATTATTACTCACCCAGATATCACCTCACAAGTTCTGTAAAAGTGCATATTTTTGTGCATGTACAATGATTAATGACAAGGTTTGCCTTTGTCATGCAATAAGGTAGAGAAGGGTTGTATTTTTGAGTTCCTATCAATGTTATTTTACCATTATTTTGTTATTAAGAAGTGATTCTAAAAGCACACTAACAATATCAGGAATATTTCTGAGTACTGTTGGGTTTCTTTTATAATCAAACCTGAGGGTGAATCAGGGGAATTCACTGTATCTCTGACACAGAGAAAATACCAGTTTGAGAAAATGAACAGTAAAATAAAATTGACAACCATCTTATGGATAGAGTCAATGTATTAGTTATCTACTGTTGTATGGGTTAAGAAAACAAATAGCTCGGTGTCTGTGGTCCAGGAGTCCAGGAACAGCTTATCTTTTGCTTCTGGCACAAGATCGCTGGTGAGGTTGCAGTCAACCAATCAACTAAGGCTGGGTCACTTCTGAAGGTTCAGCTGGAGAAGGAAAGAATTCATTTGCAAGTTTACTCACATGGTTGCTGGCAAAACTTTGTTGTTTCAAACCATGAACTTCTCCAGAAAGCTACAGCACAGCATAGCAGCTTTCTTCCTTCAGGATGACTGATCCAATAGTGAGGGAAAGCACCTAAGTCAAAAAGCACAATATTTTATCAACTTAACCTCGGAAGTGGCATACCATAAATTCTGTCATATTTTATTTGTAAGAAGTGAATCAATAAGTCCAGCCCATGCTCAATGAGAGGATACTAAATATGAAAGTGAAAACTAATTGGGATGAGAGTATGTGTGCTATTTGCAACAGTCCAAAGCCTCCTCCTTCCCTGAATTTCAAACCCTGGCCTGCCTTTTCCCCACTCATGTCTTTCAT
This sequence comes from Carollia perspicillata, assembly GCA_004027735.1. NCBI lineage: Eukaryota > Metazoa > Chordata > Mammalia > Chiroptera > Phyllostomidae > Carollia > Carollia perspicillata. The sequence goes on from PVKM010000206.1 coordinate 74,758, forward strand.
TTGCTGCTATCCATCTTTGGAGACTCATTTTGGGGACAGACTTTAGAGGCTACATATCACAGTAATTTTTAGAAATAAAACATTCACAAAATATTTTTAATTATATAGCAAACAAAAGGAATTTTTTAGAATTAAAGTTTTATTTTATTTTATTAATTTTAGTTGTTCAAGTACAGTTTTCTGTCTTTTAGTCCCAATCCTAGCCCACCCCCAGCCCTCCCCACCTCCCTCTTGTTTCCACTCCCCGTCCTTGTTTTTGTCCATGTGTCCTTTATACTTGTTCCTGAAAACCGTTCACCCTTTTCCCCTGAAATTCTCTCACCTCTCCCCTCTGGGCACTGTCATCCTGTTCTCAATTTCAGTGTCTTTGGTCATATTTTGCTTCTTTGTTTTGTTGATTAGGCTCCTGTTAAAGGTGAGATCATATGGTATTTGTTTTTTACCACTCAGTTTGTTTTGCTTAGCATAATATTTTCCAGTTCCATCCATGCTGTTGCAAAGGGTAGGAGCTCCTTCTTTCTTTCTGTTGCATAGAATTCCTTTGTGTAGATGTACCATAGGTTTTTGATCCACCTAGGTTGCTTCCAGCACTTGGCTATTGTAAATTGTGCTGCTATGAACATTGAGGTGCACAGGTTATTTTGAATTGGTGTTTCAGAGTTCTTAGGATATAATCCTAGCAGTGGAATTGCTGGGTCAAAAGGCAGTTACATTTTTAGTTTTCTTAGAAAATTGCATACTGTTTTCCATAGTGGTTGTACCAGTCTGCAATCTCACTGACAGTGTACTAGGGTTCCCTTTTCTCCACATCCTCTCCAACACTTGTTGTTTGTTGCTTTGTTTATGATGGCCAATCTGACCAGTGTGAAGTGGTATCTCATGGTGGTTTTAATTTGCATCTCTCTGATAGCTAGCGATACTGAGCATCTTTTCATTTATCTCTGGACCCTTTGTATGTCTGCCTTGGAGAAGTGTCTGTTCAAGTCCTTTGCCCATTTTTTAATTGGATTGCTTGTCTTTTTAGAGTGGAGTCATGTGAGTTCTTTATATATTTTGGAGATTAAACCCTTGTCTGAGGTATCATTGGCAAATCTGTTTTCCCATAGGGTTGGTTCTCTTTTTATTTTAATATTGTTTTCTTTAGCCATGCAGAAGCTTTTTATTTTGATGAGATCCCATTAGTTTATTCTTTTCTTTCTGTCCCTTGCTCTAGGGGACATATCAGTGAAAATGTTGCTGCATGAAATATCTGAGATTTTCCTGACTATATTCTCCTCTAGGACTTTAATGGTGTCACAGTTTATATTTAAATCCTTTATCCACCTTGAATTTATTTTTGTGTATGGTGTAAGTTGGTGCTTAAGTTTCATTTTTTTGCATGTAGCTGTCCAGCTCTCCCAACACCATTTGCTGAAGAGGCTATTTTTATGTGCTATTTATTTGCATTCTTTTTTTATTGTTGCTCAATTACAGCTGTCCCCATCCCCCCACCACATTATTCTCCCTTGCCTCACCTACCCTCATTTCCCACATTCTGAAATTATAATCAGCATTGTTAAAGTGGCAATAAAGGCATATATTACAAACTTTATCCAAAATAAAACCCGTATCTTGAGTATTTTTCAGTACAAAATTTACAGTTCCTATCCAAAATTATAATTGTGCTTCTTACTTTCTAGATAGAGACCTTGAAAAGAAAATCTTTCCAATATTGCTGCCTTGGGAATATGAAGATAAGAAAATATTTTTTTACTTGACATTTAGCTCTGAAAAAGCATTTCCTTTTGAAAAGCCTTTCAAGTTTCCTGTTCAAACAGGTTTTCTTCAGGGCACTTTTGGAGTGAAAACTGGCCATGCTATAACAAACCCATAAGGATTTCCTGACACTTTGTTTCATTCTTGGATCAGAACACAGAACAAAAGGCAACTCTGGCCAAAAAGAAGTGTGTTGTCCTTTGCCAAACAACTTTACTTGTAAGGGTCACCAGATTAGCTCATATTTTTTAAAAATTATTTTTGAAAGATTTTATTTATTTATTTTTAGAGAGAGGGGAAGGGAGGGAGAAAGAAAGGGAGAGAAACAGTCAATGTGTGGTTGCTTCTTATGTGCTTCCTACCAGGGTCCTGGCCCACAACCTAGGCATGTGCCCTGACTGGGAATCAAACTGGCAACCCTTTGATTCTCAGGCTGGTGCACAATCCACTGAACCATACCAGCCAGGGCCATTGAAAAAAAATTAAAGTGAAAAAAAAGCCCTATTCTCAGAAGAAAGAACTGTAATTCGATGGGCAGAGCCAGGGAAAAAATGCCTGAAGTCACTTAATGACAAGATAAGCAAAAGATTTCAGTTTCCTGTATGAGCTTATTGGAAGAAAAAAAAACCACAAGCAAAAATGTACACACAGAACTTTTATCCTACAATGTTATCTTTATCAGTCTCAATCCTCTACTCTGCCACTGTAATAATCTTGCTAAAACAGATTCTGATTGAGTCACTCCTTATCTTTAAATTTGTCAAAGGTGTCCTACTGCCAACAAAATGAAGAGCAAACGTCTTAGTATGAATCAAGTCCTTCATGAGCTGTCCTCAATTTTTATACCTTTCTCAAGTCTTTCACCTACCTCATCTCCCTGGTATTCTCCACCCAGAAGCAGTTGTAACACAGGACTCCTGACCCTTGTGAATTACTTATTTGAGGTAAATTTACAGTAATAGTGACTATTTTCAATATGTTTGTGGTAGGGTTACATATTCTGCCTCACTGCATAACTGAAACAACCTGTGGTTTTTCATTTAAGCTCCATATGCATAAACAAAAATTTTAATCCACATGATTCTGTCTAAATTTTTAAATCATGAGCACATATACACAAACAGACAGATGAATGGAGCATAAGAAATCACCCAGATATATATGTAACTATATTAAGTATATGCAGGAATTTAGATTATGATGAAAGTGACATTTCAAATCACTAACAGAAATAATGTTTTTTAAATATTTTTATTAATGTTTGAATATAGTTGTCTCCATTTTCCCAGCACCACTTAGAAATAACATTTTAATAAATTATGTTAGTAGAAGTGAGTACTTACTTGGGGAAAAACAGAACTGATAATTGCATTAGGACTTACACTAAAATATAAATAATAAAATTTTAGAAAATAATGTGTGCTTTAAAAACTTAAACTTGTTAGGCCTTTCAAATATAACACAGGACACCAAGAAGTCATAAAAGAAAGCATAGGTAAATGTAGCTACATATCTCATCATATATAATAATCTAATATAATCCCACTTACCTGTCATCCATAAAAATAATAAATATTGATGGACTTCTGGTCAAGATGATGGCATAGGTAAATGTGGACTCGAATCCTCACACAACCACATCAAAGTTACAACTAAACTGCAGAACAACCATCATCCAGAACAGCCTAAAGTCTAGCTGAAGGAAAGTCCTACAAACAGGTATTTAGAAAAGAAGCCACCCTGAGATTGGTAGAAGGGGCAGAGACACGAATCGGCTTCCATTTTCTTAGAAGGCTGTAACCAGATTTTTAATGGAAGTGAGAATTAGGAGAGAGGGGAGTGTGGGAGTCAGGCAGGAAGATGCCTCTCTCTGTGCTGTGCTTCCCTGTCCAGGGGTTAAATGCCCTCACTTCAAGATAAGCTCAGCATAAAGGAATGGGATGGATAGCCCTACTTTAGAAGAAAAAACTCTTAATTCTTGGTCCTCCATATATAACACAAATCAGAGTAGTATTTTTGTACTTAAATGCAAAAACAAAAAATACATATATGGGTGTGCTGATATGTGTGCTTTTTCTAAAGGAGAAAAAGCATTCTGGTCACCAGGAGCCAAATTTGAGGTGAGTTGTCTGGTTAGAAAAAGTCTCATTTTGAATGGAGGGTGAGAGCAGAGATACTTAAAAAATTAGCTGTTAGGGGCAATTAAATCCTCACTACAATTTAAGGGTTTCCTTGTGTCCTGCCTGCCCTTCAGGAGGGGGTGGACACTGGTTGGTTAACAGGAAGAAGCCTGTATGGCAGCAGCAGTCACCTGAGCCCCCTGGTTTTGGTGTAAAGACACATTTATGTTCAGGGGTTTAGAAATAGGAGTTGGCTGGTCAACTTGCACATGTATGTTACTGACAAGGGGGTATTGGGTTCTTTTCTTGGGATAACATGTCACTCAAGTAGGCTTTTTGATATATTTAAAAAAATAAAGCAAAAAAAAGTATTGACAGAAAACTTCCCTAGCCTGGTGAAGGAAATAAGCATACAAGTCCAAGAAGCACAAAAAGTTTTAAACAAAATGAATACCAAGAAGCTCACACCAAGACACATCATAATTAAAATGCAAAAAGCTAAAGACAAAGAGAATCTTTAACAGCAAGAGAAAACCAGTTATCATTGGGGAGATCAGTGAAAAGAGTGATGGGATTAAGAAGCACAAATAGTCATGGGGATGTAAAGTACAGCATAGTAAATATAGTCAATAATATTCTAATAACTGTGTATAGTATCAGATGGGTACAAGATTTATCAGCTTGATTACTTAGTAAGTTATATAATGTCTAATCACCAGGGTGTATACCTGACCCTAATATAATATTATATGTCAACTATAACTCAATAAAAATGATTTAAATTAAAAATAATAATAAATATTGTTTTTGTATCTTCATTTATATCATTAATATCTCCCATAACCAGGACCAAGCCAAAGTCCTACATCATGGCACAAGAAAATGTGTCCCATGGTGCCATTCTTTCTTTAATCAGAACCATCGGGCACAGCTGTTCACCAGTAATTAATCTACCTAATTGTACAAGCACCTAGTTTGCATATCTCCATCTTAGCTGTGAGATTATGAGACATCAATTTAAATGACCTGATAAAATAATGAAAAAGCTTTCTATATATTTTTCAAATACCAGTCTTGTAATTTGAACTAATGTGAAAAATATATCAGTTTTTCACAGTTTGTTCTTAATCAATACATGTTGTTAATGCTTTTCCTTCATAGATAGCTCTTCTCTAAGATCTTTACCTAGCTGATAACCTCTTATCATTCAGGTCTATTGAAATGTCATATCTTCATAGATCTTCCAAGATCATCCTATAAAAAAGTATAGCCCCTGCCATGACAAGTAACTCTCTATTCTTAGTCTGACTTAATGTTTTTATAAGACTTACCATCCCCTGATTCTGAATCTATCTTGTTTCATTCTTGTTTAATAATTTACTTGTTTCTCATTAGTTTCCCTACTACAATGTAATATTCATGAAGACATAAGCCATGTCTCCATATGATTTTCAACACGCAATTCCCAATACTTATTATGGTGTCTAGCACATGGAAGATGCTCAGGGAATATTCATTAAATTACTTATTGAATAAAGTAAGATAATAACTGTAGTGATATTCATATAGCAGAAGTAAAGCAGTGTATAAATTAATGAATTTATTAAACAATTACATTAATTTTATTTCATTCTATCCCTTACATTTAGAAAATGAATTTTCACTTTGGTCCCCTACTATGTGTTGTATCTTTTAATAACTGAAAACATCTCCCAGATCAAAAAGAACACACTGTATTGTGTTTTTAAGGTCAGAATGTTCCTTCCTTTCTATTATATTTGCCTAAAAAGGCCTGAGTAGCAAGATAAGAAAATGACTATAACTACCAGCCGTGGAAGACTCATTTAGTTCATTATACAAATGAAGTATAGCCTAATATTCAGAGCATATAACATACATAAATAGCCTTATGATATAATTAAATAATAGTGCTCAGATAATATAAATAACCAGAAGAAATCTATTAAAAATTAAAAGATCCTTAAAGGGTATACTATTAATTCACTTGATATAAATACCTCCTATTGGAGCCACTGTATATGTTATAATTTTGGTTACAAATCATACATGTAATATATATATGTATGATACAAATTATCATGTAATATTGTATATATTTGGGAAAATATATATTATACTTAATAATGTGGTTTTTGGGGTCCAACATGTTTTTAAATTTCAGATTGAACAGGTTTATTAAGAAACCAGAGAAATGCCTCTTGCATAAAAATGAAAAGACAGGATTTGTGACAATATCTGACCATAGAGGAGTTCTGAGGATGAATTACATATGCTCCTTATTCTCATGAATTAAATGCAGAAAGGGAAAAGTTTGGTGTATCAGATTCAGAGGGCACTGTAAGGCAAGATATCAGTAAGGCTGAGAACATGCGGGGTTAAATTGGTGAATTCTGAAGTACAGGTGTAGAGCATGAGAGTCTTGTATGATATCCTTAATAATAGTAGCCTTAGCCAGCCATAGCTACAGCCCATTCTGCAGAAGCCCCAGCCATAGCAGCAGCCATATCCACAGCTCAGGCCTTTGTAGCCACAGCACCCATAGATAGCTACAGCCACCGTGGTAGTGACCATAGTGAACACAGTGTTGGAGTGTGAGTTGTTGAGGTTGTCTTGAATAGAGAAGGATGTGTAGGTGACTTTAGTCTGGGCAGGGCTACTGAAGATGGCTTTTTATATGTCCTCAGTGTGGGTGGGACCTGGGGTCCAACATTTATAGCATCCTCTTGAAGGAGGATGCATTTTAACTTTAATTGTGATGCAGCAGTGTGGCAAAGTTTAAGTACAAAATATTAACATTTTAATAAATAATTATGTCAATTTGTGTTAGATAAAACTAAAAAATCATTACATTTTAAATAAATAAAATGATCTTCAATTTTTCCACCACTCTAGTTTATTAATTCATTGCTTATTCCTTTTGGGAAATGCTAATAATAATGCAAATAAAATCACTGAACCACTTCTGGTCTTCCAAGAGCATTCAGAGTATATTGAGAAGAAAGAAACTCTGAGATAGAGTGCCAGGCTTCAATTTTTAGGCATACCATGGCTTGACATAAAACATTTAGCAGATTGCTCTGACCTTTGGATACTAATATGTGCCTTCTTTTCCTCAAAAGGTTTCTATTCGTGTTGTGTGTGGCTGAAAGTTCATCTGTAGCAAAAGTTCACAATTAGATAACAATAGATAATGTTTCCCTAATACCATGCCTATCGTTAGTATTGCTCAGTCAGTCTTATACAGTTTAAAGACTAAAAACTTAAAATACATGAAGGTAAACGGAGCCATAGTCAACAAACAACTGTATATCTTCATAATATTTAATCATTTCACTATGTCTTGGTTTTGTATTCATTCACTCACCAGATATTTAATAAGCAACTTTTAATCCATCATAGCAGACTGAATTCTTGTTTTTTACTTCTACTCTTTGAAATTTCACTAAAATTATGATACACAACAATGGGAATGTTATAAACCCACAAGGATAAAGAGAATGGCAAACAAGGCAATGGATAAAGATGTCACACATTTTTAAAAGATGGATAGCAGGGTGGTGACTTAGCAGAGACCTGGGAGTTTAAACTACAATGGGTACAGAAAAGAGCAACATCAAGAAGTGAATCAATTTTCCCTGCAGATTCCTGAAAATCTCAAATTTGGAGGCACCAGTTATAACAGAAGGTCATGTAAGGAGCAGGGTTGAAAGTAAAAGGATTATCTAAAATTCTGTATACAGAGGAATTAAGACTCTCACTCACACTTCTCGTTTCTCTCTACAAATTTATACAACCTTTTCTTGGACAGTACCACTAAAGTTACTGATTTTGGGGCATAACCTTTAAATAAACTTTAAGGTCTCACACAATCACCTTAGAATAAAACATACTATTTGACAAAGGTTGCTTATGTCCACAGAGCTTTCAATTCATGTTTAATTAATATCCTTACATATCAAAACAAATGACATTCTTTCCCATGAAAGATAGAGAAAAAAGAGAAAAATCAGACTATAAAAACATTTCAAAGCTAATAAAAAGCAATCAATTATTGTTATATTCAAAGAAATAGATTAAGATATTGCATCACTCATTTATGAAAATAAAACAGGGTGCCATAAAAAAGAACCAGAGGACAAAAAGAACTCTAAGAACTATGTGTGTGCACACATGTGCACATGTGCTAGTGTATGTGTGTCTAGTTTGAAAGTTTATTAGAAACACAAAATAATAAAGAATATTTTTTTTGCCAAAAAGTAGAATAAAAAGACAAGCCTAAATTAAGAGGAGAAAAAAAATAAGAAAATTAAAAGATCAATTCAAGTAGTACAATATCTTACTAATAAGATCCTAGAGAGGACAGGAAGCGGAGGAGAGGAGATTATCAAATAATTATAGGGATTGTTTCAGAAGAGATTAAGCAAAATATCATAAACAGAAAACAGCATGGTGATTATCAGAAGGAAAGGGGTTGGGAAGGTAGAAGAAGGCATGGGGGAATAAAAGGTGATGGAAAGAGACTTGACTTTGGATGGTGAGCACACAGTACAATATACAGATGATGTATTATAGAATTGTACATTGAAACCTATATAATTTTATTAACCAATGTCACCCCAAAGAATTCAATTTAAAAAAATATTGGGATTATGTCCTATACCTGAGTATTTCTGTTTCCAGTTTGAAAGTGCCCAGCACAATATATTAATTTCCTACTGCAATTGTAACAAAGTATCACAAACTTGATGACTTAAAACAACTAAAATTTATTCTCTTATAGTTCTGGTGGCCTGAAATATGAAGTATGTTTCATTGGGCTAAATTCAAGATATTGGCAAGATTAGTTCCTTCTGTAGTGTCTAAGAGAGAATATGTTTTCTTGCCTTTTTTAACTTATAGATGCTGCCTACATACCTTGGCTGCTGACCTCTTTCTCATCACTACAATTTCTTCCTTCTTTGGTCACATCTTTTACTTCTGTAGTCCAATCTCCCTCTGTCTGTCTCATATAAGGGCCTTGTGATTACAGTGGCCCCACCTAGATAATCCAAGATAAACTTTCCATCTCAATAAGCTTAATTTAATAACATCTGCAAGTCCCTATTACCATGTAAGGTAACAATGATTACTCATTCTGAGCAGATATTCACCAGTCATCTGAAGATGAGTCAGGTTCATAACAGCAGTTTTATTTTGCTAAGTAAAGGTTGCCCAACAGGAGTATTCCTTCTTCAGTAGCTCTGTCATCACACAATTCACAGCCATTTCCTCTAATAAATGTTCAGCAAGTATTTAAAAATATTTATTTGACAAATGTTAAATTATGGATTTGCTCATCTGTTTTAATCTGACTTCTACCTCATAGGCCTGACTCTCAAATCTTGCCATGGACTCATTCTGTGCTCTTATCCAAGCATAGCTCCCTCTGCTTCCCATCATCTATCCTTACTGGCCAGCTTCTCAAATGTCACTTTTATGCATAATATTTGCCATGCCTAAGTTTCCTGTAACTTCTGTTTAATCTTATTCATTCTTAGAGACTACTCAGGTCCCACCCACTACATAAAGCTTTCCTTTTATCCTCTGATTTGTACTGAGGCACATTTTCTAAATTTCTACATGAATGTAGAAATTTATAGCAGTGGATTAACTATTACCTACTGCTGTTTCCTGATCATTCTGTGTGAGTGTATTTGTTCTCTAAACTAAATGTTAAACTTCTTGAGGGAAAAGAAAGTTACATGTTCTGTGTATTAGAAAGTGGACATCTTTTGGAAGGAATTCTTCAGTATACCACACTACCTTCATAAAAATAATTTTAAAACACTTCCAGAGATGGAATAGGCAGTGTAATAAGGACCAGATATTTGAATATTATCAGACCTTGAAAATGTAATACTGAAATCTAGAATAGCAATAAAAACAAAAGATTGAAGTAGAATTTATGTCCAGTCCAAATTTCTAGACATTCATCTCCCCAATTTTCACTGAGCACATGTTTTCACCCACACAAGAGAGTAAACCAAAAAAGAGCAAGACATGAGGTCCTGGAAAGAGGGAGCTCAATACAAGTGTGTATAACACATGAAGTCACAGGTGAATCCCCAAGTGAAAGGAAAGTCTCATAATGATATTTCTGTAGCAGATCTAGAGCACGAGTACAGGCTGAAACACAAGGAACAGAGACCTGTAAGATGTGAGGGAGGCTTCCTTAAAAAATAAAACAAACTGATGAAGTAACTAAAACTATTCCAGAATTTGGAGAAATATTAAGAAGAATGTTACAACACTGAATATTTGGGAAATTGGTTACAAGCACATAGAAAATTAAGCTAGTGGAAAAAATCAGGCATATTACATGTTGTGAAACACAAACTGCTATAAGAAAAGGAATTTAAAAGGTATACACTACATAGTTCAACAATGAATAATATTTACATAGCAATATTGTAAACATAAATTACTATTTTGACAAAAATTGTGATATAAGTATGTTAGGATAAGTGTAAAGAAGTAGAAATTTTACATATATAGAAATTCACAGATAATGTCAATAATTGATTATTGCTTGACCAGTGATACAAGCATATTCTTTAGAAAAATTGAGGTGAATGTTGGAAGAAAAATTTAAAAGATATTAAAGCATTTCTCTTTGATATGTCACGTTAGGTTTGGAGAAGACTAGACTGCTCTATTTTCCAATAAATCTTTTAGTGCTACTTTATGATTTTAAGTGAGATTTTTTTCTTTTTTTATTGTTGTTTAAGTACAGTTTTCTCCATTTTCCTGCTACCAGTTTCCCCCTCACCACCCACCCCTACCTCCCACCCTCAATCCTTCCCACCTTTGGCTTTGTCCATGGGTCCTTTATACATGTTCCTGAAACACCAGTTCAAATGAACTTATGCAGCCCAATGTTCATGGCAGTGCAATTTACAATAGCCAAGTGCTGGAAGCAACCTAAGTGCCCATTAGCAGATGGATGGGTCAAAAAACTGTGGTACATTTACACAATGGAATCCTACAAAGCATGGATAAGGAGCTCCTATCCTTCACAACAACATGGATGGAACTGGAGAGCATTATGCTAAGTGAAATATTTTATGATTTTTTAAAAATGTGTATGGATTCCTTTATGACATGAAAATAAAACAACTCTACAAGCACAGATTAATGGAGTACTTTATTCTGAGTCAGAAACCATGCTGGAAACATTGTTGCCATGCCAGTGCCCTGCTCACATGGATATTACATTCCACTGCGTCGCCCTGTTCTCTGTCCTCTCAAAGTCCTTGGCTTCAAAGAGCACACAGCTTCATAAGAGAGCATGTGAGCAAATATTTTATGACCTAATACTCAGTAGGTAGTTCTTACTGCAGAAAACAACTTATAGCATTCCACAAGACTGTACAGAAAATATTTAAATCCAAAAATAATCCACAAATTGTACTGAAAATAAAGATTTGTTTCTATTCTCTCCACTAAAGTACATTTACCACAGCTTCTGAGAATCAGTAAATTTAGCTGATTTAACATTTATAAGATTTCATTGTACATTAAAACAGTTTTGATTGCTGCACTGATTTTAGAAGCAATTTTGTATCCTCTAGATTCTTCTTCTAATGTCTTGCTTCATATTATTAATAATACTAACAGCTACTGATTATTGAGCATTTAATACATGCTAAGAGATATATATGCATTACCTCAGTTAATTCTCACACAGTCCAATGATATAAAAGCTATTATATTCCCATTCTAAAGACAAAACGGAAACTTAGAAGAATTAAACCATTTGCAGAGTCACAATGCTAATGAAAGGTAGAGTCAGGATTTATGCCCAAGTTTTATGACAGGAGGAGATACTTAAAATTACACTTGCTCCTCTGCCTTTCTAAACATTTCAGAGTCTCTCCACTGACTATGACATCAAATTCAAACTCTTCATGGTCCTGTTGGTTTGAAAACTTGAGAGCTTCTCAAGTGAAATATGAAACTGGCCCTCATACATGAAGCAAGAAGACACAGAAAAGAGAGGCAGGTCACTCCAGATAAGTAGATGGTAGGTTTATTAAGCAAGAGAAGTTAGTGTGGCTCATTGAGTGCAGCTGCAAGATAAGTAGATCTCCACACACATCTCCCAGAATCATAAAAGTTGTTATAGATGCCTGAACAGGGTTCAGTCTTATATATCATCCAGATGGTCTAAACACAAGGCCCTTTCAAAGTTATGTCCTTGAAAATGGCTTCCCCTGTGAGAATAGTGGGTGGAATGCATATTTCAAGGACGGGGAGGGGTTAGGACTCTGTGATTGCCCAGCTCCAGCTCAGAGGCCAACCAATGGTCATGTCTTCTCAATGACTTCTTCCAAACAGTGGTGACATCTCAGTGACCTCCTTGTCTGACCTAAATGTTCATCTTCTGTCCCATGAACCTCCATTAACCTAGTTTCCCCCTAAATGACATGCTCATATACATCTGTACATAGTTTTCCAAAATTCTTCTTATTGAGAAATCACTTCCTTGATCTATTCTAGTCTTACCTTTCCTACAGATTTCATCTATTGTATGAACATCTATTGAATTTTTCCTTTTCACCATGATATGTTCACTTTTTAGACATACAGTCATATACCACATAAAGTTTCAGTCAATGATGGATGGCATATATAACAATATATAAAATTATGATGGTGGCATAAGATTATAATGGTGCTGAAAATTTTCTATTGCCTAGTGATGTTGTAGCCATCATATGGTTGTAGTGCAATGTATTCCTCATGTGTTTGTGGTGATGCTTCTGTAAACAGCCTACTGCACTGTCAGCCATATAAAAGTACATAATATATAATTATGTACAGTATATAGTACTTGGAAATGATAATAAACAAATTTGTTACTGCTTTATGTATTTACTATACTATATTTTATCATTATTTTAGAGAGTACACTTTCTACTTATAAAAAAAGTTTGCTGTGAAACAGTATGTCATGTTATGTTATTAGTAGACTCATACATCTTGTGTTTATCCCAGCTCTTGATTGCATCATTTTATCCTGTGCTTGATTTGATCTCATGATGTTTTGTTCAGTAACATGCTGTACAGGCTTATATCCTAGGGGCAACAGGCTGTACCATACAGCCTAGATGTGTAGGAGGCTATATCACCTTGGCCTGTGTAAGTGTACTCTACAATGTTCAAACGATGACAAAATTGACTAGCTACACACTTCTCAGAACATATCTCTGTTGTTAAGAGGTGCATGACTGTATATGTAACCACTTATATGTCTTATATGACATTTATCTAAGAACATGTATTAAATAAATTAATATTTAAAAATACAAACTCAAACTAAAATTGGCATCATAATTATTACAGTTGTTTAGTCACCTTAATTATGCCCACCATGCAACTAGCAAACTATATAATGACCATTATTTGGGAGATTGTTTTGCAAAATAGTCTGTTTCTATTGTATATACCCCTCTACAGGATTCAGAGGAAATTGAAACATATATGTATTCAATGAGAATTCATTCACTTAAATTGATCAAGAGGTAAAATAATGAACTAGTAAAGCAGTTACAGTCTGTTACTATGGTCATGATGACTAAAATCAATGAGCAGAGTCTTCTGTGTGTTTTTCTCATTTTATTATGTACATAAAATGGGAGAGAAAGAGTAACATGATGAAATATTTTTCCAATATACAGTGCCTATCAACTTATCATAAACAATATATTTTAAAATTTAGACTTGTAGAAAGCTCATTTCTCCAACCAGATTTCAAATATCTAGAATTTACTAGTGTTCTAAAAATTAAAAAAAAAAAAAAAAAAACTTCTCTGCAAATTGAAAGAGTTCTCAGAGTTTACCCAGCCTACCTTCCTAACCTGAGCTGAAATTCAATTTCCGACAACCTGACATCCTGCTTCTGATTGAGTAACAACATCATTTCTTCTTTTTTATTTTTTATAAAGATTTTATTTATTTATTGTTAGAGAGAGGGGAAAGGAGAGAGACAGAGAGGGAAACATCAATGTATGGTTGCCTCTTGTGTGCCCCCTACTGGGAACTCAGCGTGCAACCCAGGCATGTGCCCTGACTGGGAATCAAATGGTGACCTTTGGTTCATAGGCCAGCACTCAATCCACTGAGCCACACCAGACAGGGCTCAAGATAATTTCTTCTTATCTGGTCCATTGTCACATGGTTCTAATTGCTGGTTTTAATTATTAGAAAATGGTCAATGTAGTTTGTCAGTGACCCTAGTAGCATTGTTTTTGCACAGAGTAATTCTTGAAAGTCAAGAGCTCTTCCACTCTTGCCCCACTTACTGCAAAGCATTGGCAGTACAGGCTGCATAGTTATTGGCAGGAGACACTGAATATCACTAGCATTTTTTTTCCCATGGTTGACATACTTATTTTAGGAAATACTTCAGACAATATGATAAAGTTTCCAGACAGAAGGCCCATTGACTTTTCTTATTGGGAAACAAAGCATATGTGAGGTCAAAAACATAGTCAAGATCTGTGTAACTGTACTAATGAGAAATGGCAAAGGCTGAAATAAACAATGGAAAATAAATAGCACTGGGGACTGGTTCAACATCTGATTAAACAAATTATTTGCCTTTCCTTAAGTTGTATATTTATAGGCTGCAGATAAAATATAGTAATTTTATGTAATTGTGAAAAGATCATTTGGCTAATTTTATTTCAAGCCTAAGAAAGTGGAGGAAAGAATGCTTAACCTTCATTTTTTGTTAATCATATTGCTTCTTAATATTGCTGGAAGGAAACCCTTATCAACGAGGTGAAATACTTTTTTAAAAAAGTGCCCCTAAAATGTCTTGGCATCTTTTGTCCTTTATCTGTTTGTGTCTTAGCATATGTCTTTATATTAATGAAAAGGTCACATTATAATAATTAGCAGTGACATTTATCTAAGGCATATATTAATGTCATATAAGATTTATACAACTTTTGATAAGTGCAGCAGTGAACATTTTAATTGTACTATAAATACTATATAGGGAAATAGATTGCCTAAATGATCAGTTTTGCCTTTCAGCCAGAATTTGCACAATACTACAAAACCTAAAAACTAAAATTGGCATCATAATTATTACAGAGTTATTTAGTCACCTTAATTATACCCACCATGCCACTGGCAAACTATATAATTACTATTATTGGGAGATTGTTTTGCCAAATGGTCTGTTTAAAAGGTTGCTTCCCTTTTCTATCACATTTTATCTCAAAGCATAATTGTCTCTGTCTTCTTTGTGAATGTGAAGGATTCAAAACAACTGATTTAAGAATGAAAAAATGAGAAACCAGAGAGTCTCTTGGAATTTACAGGAAAGTCTTTTTGTGCTGTTTGTACTGCAGGCATGCTGTATGAGTATCTGCTTGGACTGAACACAATTCTTTTCCAGTGAGACAGTGTGTGACAAATAACTTATCAGAAATCATCTAAGAATGAATTGTGCCACCACATCTCTTCACTAGATTATTGTGCCACTGTTTCAAAGAAAAAGAGAGAGAGAGAGAGAAAAAGAATGTGCCATTCTCCAGTAAGAACCAGAGATCCTTGGAGTGTGTGTTGATTCCAGGACTGGCCCAGGAAATATGCAAGATGAGGCTGGAGTAATTTGTAATGTTAGAAAGTAAGAAAGACTTTAAAAAACCCACAGTGAAGAGAGTACATCAAAGGACTTCTGAAGCCAATTGAAAGAGCTCCCAATGGCCAAATCTGGAACAATCTGAGCAAAGAAATAGAGTAGTTTTTGGAATGTAACCCAAAATATGAAATTAATATCCATAAGCCAAACTGATAAGAATAAATGAGTGAATAAGTAAATGGAAAATAGACATATTATTTCCTCTGCAGAATAATTCCCAAATATTTATGCAGATGCTATACCCTTAAGGACAGCGGAACATAATTCATCACTTATTAAGTTTGGGCTGCTTATAAGTCCCTTTGTTCCAAAGAGTATAGTATGGAAAGTCAGGGAAAGAATGACTTTATAGTGAAGAACCTGCAAAGAACCACCTCATGTAGGTTGTAAACATCACCACTAACAGTGATAAGTTGTGTTGATATGGCATAATAAAAATGGCACTTCAAACCTATGGTTTCTCTTTCCAAAACCTATATCTCTAGTATAATCATGGATAAAATGCCAGACAAATTCCAGCCGAGAGATTTTCTACTGTCAAAGGCAGAGGAGACTAAAGAGACATTGTGACCAAATGCAATGTAGTATCCTTCATGGAATTCTTTGTGGACTAGAAACAAAAGATAACATTTATACAGTAGTTTCTCCAAGTACATGATTGGACCTTTACTAATCTGGCAAAAATTCTGAGAGGTAATCTTTCTCCTGCCTATGAAAATTAAAACCAACCTAGAACTCTTTAGAGATGTAAAGTTCATATTTTCTTCTTACAGTTGATAATATGTAGATATTTTGTCAAAATCTTAAACTCTTGGTTCTTATGAGGATTTTGATAGATAAAAAATAATTGCCATTCAAAGAAAATATATTGACCACTGTGTTAAGCATCAAGCATTCAAAGAAGAATATAACAGCCCTTAGTCTCAAAGGTTTTATAGTTTGACATGGAAGGCAAACAGATAATTATATATAAATAAAATAGTTGCTTTTTTTTAGAATACTCAAAGTTATACATGAGTGTAAACAAAGGAAGACAATCTACTGGTTCTAAAAATAGGAAAAACTTTACATCACAAATCACATTTAAATTGTGCTTTAATGAATGAGTATGAATATTTCAGGGAGATAAGAAAGAATGTGCATAAATTTGTTGTTAATGATTGGTGGATGGGGATTGGAAGTTTGAAAAGGTAAAGTAGATAGATGAGTAGGAGCAGATGCTTTGATGCTGAAGTTGAAAAAGAAAGAATATGAATTTATTTTTATGTGGTAAAGAAGCTGAGATGTACATGGATGTGATGGAACCTCATATTTTGCCTCTATATTTTAAATGATCTATTTTATTGGGCAGTGAGAGAGAGATAGACAGAGGCAAAAAGAGATTTGTTGTTCCACTTATTTAGTGATTCATTGGTTGCCTCTTGTATGTGCCCTGACTGGGGATCAATTCTGTACCTTGGCATATGGGGATGATGCTCTAACCAACTGAGCTACCCAGCAAAGGCAGTATCCCACTGTTTTTGAAAAATTATCAAACAAGTCTATTTAAAAGACTTGTTGTATTAATCAAGACATTTAATATACATTTTGACAGTACCATTCCTTGGTGGATAATTCTACCTAGTCAGCCCAATTGTTAGAATGTTACTTATTCTTCATTAATTTTAATATCTATGCACTTATTATAATCATTACAGTATAAATTATTGAAAAGCCATCTATATTGTATAATATAAAACTTGAGAATCTACTGCAACCTACAGGCTAGCTACTAAGTATTTTTAACAATAAAAGGTCAAGAAAAAATAATATCCTATCATACCCTAGAGTATGATAAAAAAAATCCAAATAGATCAATCCAATTTTATGAAAATGTATCTCTCTCCCATCTTGGGATTACACACAAAGGAAGAATGAGTTGACTTGATCGTTTCTTGCAGTAGCATATTACATATAACTCAAGGTAGCATTTTATTTCCTGAAGCAGCAACATACAGCAGAAATACTTGGGACTGCGAGTCAAAAGGCCTGATCTGAGAGGCTGGATTTAAGGATTTATCATGCCCTTGCCACTGTCCCTGAGTCTTGAATTTCTTTATTTTTTTTATTGTTGTTCAAGAACAGTTTTCTCCATTTTCCTGCCACCACTATCCCCTGCCCCATGCACCCTCACCTCCCACCCTCAAACCTACCCCTCTTCAGGTTTGTCCATGGGTCCTTTATACATGTTCCTGATGACCCTTCCCCTTCTTTCCCCAGTTATACCCTTCCCTCCCCCACTCTTGTTTCTGTCAGTTTGTTCCGTATTTCCATGTCTCTGGTTATATTTTGCTTGCTTTTCTGTTTTGTTGATTAAGTTCCACTTATAGGTGATATCACATGGTATTTATCTTTCACTGCCTGACTTATTTCACTTAGCATAATGTTCTCCAGTCCCATCCATGCTGTTGTGAAGGGTAGTAGCTCCTTGTTTCTTTCTGCTGCATAGTATTCCATTGTATACATGTACCAGTTTTTGGATCCATTCATTTACTGATGGGCACCTAGGTTGCTTCCAGCACTTGGCTATTGTAAATTGTGCTGCCATGAACATTGGGGTGCATAGGTTCTTTTGAATTAGTGTTTCAGGGTTCTTAGGGTATAATCCTAGCAGTGGAATTGCCGGGTTAAAAGGCAGTTCCATTTCTAGTTTTTTGAGGAAATTCCGTACTGTTTTCCACAGTGGCTGCAACAATCTGTATTCCCACCAACAGTGTACTAGGGTTCCCTTTTCTTAACAACTTTGCCAGCACTTGTTGCTTTGTTTGTGATGGCTATTGTGACTGATGTGAAGTGGTATCTCATTGTGGTTTTAATTTGCATCTCTCTGGTCGCTAGTGGTGCTGAGCATGCTTTCATATCTCTCTAGGCCTTCCTTGTGTCCCCCATGGAGTAGTGTTGGTTCAAGACCTTTGCCCATTTTTAATTAGATTGCTTTTGTTCCTGGTGTGAAGTGTGAGTTCTTTACATATTTTAGAGACCAAATCTTGTCTGAGTTATCATTGGCAAATATTATTTTCCCATACGGTTGGTTTCTTTTTCATTTTTTTTATTTTCTTTATCTGTGCAGAAGCTTTTTATTTTGATGAGGTCCCATTTGTTTATTCTTTCCTTTATGTCTCTTGCTCTAGGGAACATATTGGTGAAAATATTTCTATGTGGGATATCTGAAATTTTCCTGCATATGTTCTTCAATAGGAATTTTATAGAGTCATGACTTATAGTTAAGTCTTATCTATGTTGAGTTTATTTTTGTTTATGGGGTAAGTTGGTGGTTTAGTTTCATACTCGACAAAGGGGACAGAAGCATAAAATGGAGTAAAAATAGCATCTTCAACAAATGGTTTGGGAGATCTGGACAGCTACATGCAAAGAAATAAATAAAATCTTTAAAAAAAAGTAATCTCCATATAACCTAAATTTGTGTTTGGCACAATTTGGAATCCCCTGGACTAGAGGTACCTCTCAAAGGACTACTCTTACTTTAACATTTAGTTGGTAATGACTGCTGCTACAGGAACAGTATTTTGCTACCACTGAGATCATGGAATCTGGAACTAGTCAGTCTGCGTTTGAAACCTACTTCTTTTATTTTTCAATTATATTACCTTAGAAAAATTGCTTAACATCACTGTGCCTCACTTCCCTTGCCTATAAAGTAAGAATGATGAAACATTTGCTGGAGGGATGTTGTGATGATCAAATGAAACAGTGCACGAAGAATACCTGTCACATAAAAGCACCACATAAAAGTTAGTTACTGATATCGAGACAGGTGATTGAAAAACTAGGAAAATTCCCTGGCAAGTAAAGTGAGGAAACTGAGGCAGCTGACTGAACAAATGGATGAGCAATTAATATCTAGCTAATAATAAATCACAAGACCCTATCCTCAACTGAAGATGCCTAAGAGCCAGTGGTTTAAATCACCATACTAGGGATATAGATGACCAAAACCTGTTAAATACAGGGTAATGCAAGATGAAAGAAAAATTTACCTGAGAACAACCCCAAAGATCATTATACAATCATTATAGTTAAAATTGACATCACAAGTGGAAGAGGGGTTGAGGGGGACAAATGCTAGTACACTTCCAGAATGGACCATATATTAGGAACAAGCCCCCTCCAAACCAGAAGGCACAGTCAGAATTTGCTGCCACAAAGCTTGGAGACAACCTCCCTTGGAAACATGAAATCTCAAGAACTAATTGATCCTGTGTGCAACTCATTCATGAGGAGCAGACACATACTTCTACCTTCCTTCACAGAAGAACTTGTGCCTGGCCACTTTCTTTTTCTCTACCTGAATAAAATTTTCTTTGTTCTCACTCCAATTCATAACTGAAATTCTCCTGGGCTGGTCAAGAACCTGAAAGTCTCCTGACACTCAAAATTTCACAGATTGTGCTGGGGCAGTGCCACCCCTCAGGCATGGAAGTGATCTGGTAACAATAGACTAAAGGAGTTTGTTAGACTTTCCATTGTGCTAAAAACACCACAGTTGCCAAATCTGTCACTACCGTGATTGGATCTGCAAGTTCCAATCACAGCTATTGGCAGCTTCCCACAGAGATGTAGTGGCTCAAATTTCATTCAGTAGAGCAGATATTGTTGAGGACCTACTGAAAAAAAAAAGTACTCTAATAAGTACAGCTGGGGCTACAAAAAGAAATCTGGGTTGTCTTGGCATTTTGATCCATATGTGATCATGGCCTGGTCTGTGTACAAAGCACTATGGAGGCACAAGTGGTCCAGCATTTGGCAAGGTTTTCTGGAGGGAGCATAGGGGTATGCGCCAATTTTTAAAGGCAAATGTTATATTAATAGATATAAATATTCATTGTCATTTTTATTGTTAAAATCAGTCTAATAATAAATAGCACAAAGAAATTAAGTAAGTTGCCAAAGTTTACACAACTATCTTACTTCCTGGGATTTGAAAGTAAGTGTCAAGCATTAGTTTATACCCTTAACACTCTGGTGGATTGTATGTTTCCTTTTAATATTAGTTCCCCTCATTGTGAGATGACTATACTTCACACCTCTTCATTTGACTAAGTTGTGACATGTTTTGGCCAATAAAATCTGAGTGGAGGTGATGCAAGCAATTTCTGCAGAAAAATTTAAAGAGCCACCACTTGGAAATATGATATCATGATGCATAAAAGAAAAGGAATGGCTATATTCCAATAAAACTTCATTAATGGATAATGATGTTTGAATTTCATATAACTTTTACTTGTCACAAAGTATTCTTTTAACTTGTTTCAACCATTTAAAATACAATTTTTTTTTGTTTGCAGAACACACAAAAACAGGTAGTGGGTCATATTGGATCATGGGGCTAGAGTTTGCTGACCATTTTCCTAAGGCAAATACATAGTGTCGTGTCAGGTGGAGAATTACCTTTATTACTAATGAATTTCACTAGGATTGAAAGACCACAGCACTTGTCATTGCTGCCAATCTCAAAATGAAATTATAGAAGCTTTACCGATCTTCAGCTCTCTCTAAAGTCTTGACATTTTGTAACAAATATGTTTTGGATTAGAGTTATCTTTGCATTTCTCAGTGGTATAAAATGGATCTTTAATGATATTTTTCTCTTTTCCCAAGAACATGGAATAGGTTTATAGCTATGCAAGAAACTCTTCTTTATACTTAGATGTCAATATAGGAAATCATAAAATCTTTTCCTCTTGATACTTTAAGAACTAGATGGATTTGCATGTGTCGGAAATTATTTCTAGTTTTTCTTGCATGGAAACAGAGAATGGACTCAATGACTTCCCCAATCTTGTGATTATTTAACAGCAGAATAAATGTAGTGTCATTACAGCAAAAGCATGTTAAATGGTTGGTTACTTTTTAAAGGTTTTAGGTTGGTGCACTGCAGAGTAAAGACTCTGAACATGTGGTCAGAAGACTTGAGTTCATGTTGTAGCTCCATCACTGCATGACTGACTTGGTCAAATAGTCCCAAGTTCCCTCATCTGAAAATCTTGACTAGTAATGACAGCTGCTTCACAGGGATATGAGTTCAATGTGCTTAGAATTGTACCTACTTTATTATAAGCCATGAAGACTGTTTGATTTGGTATTGTAATATGCTCACCATCAATAAGGGTGGTGATTATCCAGCTACTATAAGTGTGAATGCATTCTGTACATTACAATTGGCACATAATATATTATCATTAAAGTGACATCAAGCAAAGGCTACAGAGGCAAAGGTAATTCTCCCAATTAGTTCATTTTCATTTTCATTTTTTTATCACTGTTCTCCACCCTATTAATTTTCACTTGGAGTTTGATGAGTATTCAATTAGAGATTTACCTTTTCACCTTTATGAACTCTTTTTTTGAGAATAACAATATAAGACATCACCAATTATTTTGAGAGGTCCCTGAAGTCCTGAATTTTCAAACTTTAGCCACCTACACAGAACTAATTGGGTACTTTTCTAGTGAAAAAAAGTGCAACATTTTGTTTATATCCTTAGAAAGTATGATATGGACCAAGATCCTGTTTCTTTCTCTGAGTTGAATACTGAAAAACACATTCTTCTGAATCCACCCACCCTTACACACACACACACACACACACACACACACACACACACACACAACACTAGGGCTTTTCAAGACCTCAGTAAGTGACATACACTTTCATTTTTGGAGGTTTTAGTCTACATCATATCTAATATATTAAAACTGTTTCTATTCTGTATTTGGTCTATTTGTGTTATATTTTAAATTATTTTAATTTTTAAGATTGGATATTAATTCTACCCTCATCATCCATAATCAAGAATTCTTGTAAAGTCACAACAATGTTGCCTGCTTTTCAATGATGAAAATTTAATATAGTGCAGGTAGCCTTTACTGAGCAAGTTACCTTGTTCCATGCAATCTTAAGCACTCTACATTAAGAGACTTTATTTTCACAGCATAGGCTAGATACTGTTGTTATTCTCATTTTGCAGATGAAGAAAATCAGCTCTCCATGGCTCAGCACAAATAGTCTGATTTCAGAATCTACCCTTTTATAAATTTATATTTTGTAGTTGATTTGGACTTTTCAGTTGGCTTTTATATTTTAGGATTTTTTACAGGTTCAGATCTCAAATTTTTTTAGGGCCTAGCAAAGTCCTTGAGGCCTAGTTGTCATGACAGTGGTGGCTTTTGAAAAACAGTATCCTTACTAGCCCCATGAATTCTGCCTGACACCTCAGAATAGAGGAGGCTCAGGCAGAAGCTCAAGAAGATACAAAGGATTTGAGTGCATGAGCACCAAAGCAGCTCCACATGAAACCTTTCATCTGATGAAGCAGCCCAGTATAGAGAGCACTGGGACAACCGCATGGTTCCATGTAGTAGAAACTGCAGGAATCCAGCAGTGTGTGACCCTATCCAGGGCTTGCTCCTTTGGAAACAACTAGGAATCTACCCTACATACAAATAACCACGCTTCCTGTGGAGATGCCAGTAGTAGACAAGGGCAAGTTGCTATTCTCAGCATCTTCATGATGATTGACTATCAATCAGAGCAACTAGATGGAATGATCCTTAGAGGATCACCAGTAAGAACATATAAAGTATTTTAGGGGAAGTCCAAGACACACTTTGGGGGAACTTTGAATCCCTGCATTTTTAGGTAAAGATGAGTCTGTTAAACTAAATGTGAATTTGTTTATATTTACAAAGAAATGAGACTTGGAGGAAAGTAGAAGAACATTTTGAGAAATTTATCAAAAGTTATTCATAATTCGCCCTGGCTGGGTGGCTCAGTTGGGTAGAAGATCACCCCTGACACCAAAAAGTTTGCAGGTTTGATTTCATTCAGGGCACACACCTTGGTTGCAGGTTTAATCCTCTTTGGGGTATATAAAGCAAACAACCAATTGATGTTTCTCTCTCACAAAGATCTCTCTCTCTCCTCTGTCCTCTCCCTGTAAAACTAATAAAGCATATCCTTAGGTGAGGATTAAAAATGTTATTCACAATTCATAAAGTTATTTTACTTTAATATATTTATTTTTGTAAATTCTGTTGTGAATAATAAGTATTCTTTGTGTATTTATCTCTTGCATAAAGCAAGATACACTTGTATTTGCATCCAACCAAGATGGCAGGCAGACAAATTGCTGACTTTAGCAATGTTGTATCTGGAGACTGTCTGGCAAAGGAGAACTGCTAACATTGATCATAAAGAACAGCATCCTCAGAAAGAAACAGGGTTATTTTTCATCTGCAAATATTCACTGGTGTCCAGATCTGACAACTTCTTTTCTTTAGACTGGATTGCTTGTAAAACATATTTTGCCCCCAGTAGCAGTTGTTCCATAGGGTTTATTTAACTGAGTATTTTTCATTACTTGTTTCCAACATTCTTTAAGCACATGTCTATATGAAACTTGGTAATTTATTAGATATATATGTATTACACATCTGCAATGTGCAGGGAACTAGGAAAAAACACAAAGAAGGGTGCTGCATATTAACGAGGTTATAGTCCAGTGCAGTGATTCTCAGAAGTGCAAGGAATTTATGCCAGACCCTTCTGCTTTTGCATACCCCAAACTTACCAGGGTTATATATAACAGACCATATGAAAAGGAGTTAAGTTGTGTCCTTCTACAAAGATAACTGGTTTAAAATCACTTCTATAAATATGCCACAGTTATCAACTAGAGTTACATACATTTTAGTTATGTTGGGACTGCATGAATGGTTGTATACTCCATGAAATCTTTTCTTTCCCCTCTGGTTTGATGGGAGATCTAAAATGTATGCACTGAACAAAACCCATTTCAAATTGTGAGCTAACATTTACTGATAGTTGAATCAAATATTTCATGGAATAATACTAGCCTTTTTGTGTGATGCATTCTGGTATTTTCTATTCTATTTCAACTGAAGAACCACACAAATACCAAAATGACTTCTGAAACCACTAATGAGTTGACACCTACAGTTTGAAAATCAATTTTCTAGGGTTTGGTAATGATTGGAAAACAAAGATAAGAAAGAGAAGGTCATACAATGTATTCCTGCATTTTTATCATTAAAATAATGTACTTAAATACTTCTTGTGAGGTTGTAGGCAGTTTACAGTGCATTTCATGTATTGAATCATTTAATCCTTACTGCATCCCTATGAGATAGGCACATATATGGTAGCTATTTTATAGATGAGGAAATGGATGCACAGAGAAGTTAAGTGATCTGTCCAAAGTTACCTAGGATTTGATGCCAGGACTTTTGATTCCAGAGCCCATACTCTCAACCTCTTCTCACAAGTTCTCATCCAGTCATCTTACATAGCATGCTCTAGTCTACCATGAGCTGAGGAAACAGTAAGAATAGATCTGCTCTATAGCTGTGAAAAAATAACTGCAGCACATGCTTCACCAGCAGAAATGAGCAATGCCTTCTTGGTTTACAGTAGACAACAATAAAAGTTGATTCCAGACTCCAAAAGTGACTCTTTCCTAAAGATCCTAGAAGGGCTGAAATGACATATCAGAGAAGACATGGCTAAGGTCAACTACATTGTACCTCTGTGCTTCTTTAGGTCAAATGAATCAAAGCACTGAAGGAAACACAATCTACTTTGAATCCTGTCCTGAATCTCTTCATCTCAGATTCTAAGAAAAAGTCAGGATACAGAACAAAGTCTGTTTCAAAAATAAAAATGACAGGGAAACACATCCCAGGCCCACTAATAATTAAGTCATAACATTTTATTAATATCTATGAATAGTGTCCTTAAATACCACTCTTTTTTTGTTCTTCATTGATTTGAATTTAGATTGGCCTCTGGCGCATATGTCAGGTATATATTCAACCTTTAACAAATCACACTATTAAACCTTAGTCATTGTCCTGGGTTCCCTTGTGCATCCATTCCTAATGAGCAGGTTTAACGGTATACAGGATAATAACACCAGTTACCTAGTACTTTAAAATATATGCATCATATAGAAACAAAAAAAGAAGAAAACCACTAAATGTGTTTTGTAGAATAAATTTGACTTTGTTCTTAGATGTCTTCACTGCTGTTTCTGAAGACTTATGTTTGCAATGATAATGTTATTACATTGTGTAAACATTATGGGAAAACATAATAAATATGTATTTTTTTAAAAAACTATCAAAATAAACTCCAAAAATTTAACAATGTGCAGCCTATATACATTATACTCAACTGTTTTCTTTCATTTAACATGTAAACTTGACACAGGAACTTATTTTATATTTTATTTGTACTGTCATAAAATTTCAAGGAGGCTTATTATATTAAGAGTGATCCTCCTCTATAAAGACCTCAATACACATAAAGTAAGATACATAAGAATATCAAGTAACTAAAAATTGATTAAGGTATTAGATATAAAGGATTGCTTGGCAATGCAGAAGAAAGTATGTCAATGCAGAATATAAGGGAAAATGTCCTAGACTTACAGACAGACATTGATTGCTGATATTCCCTATAGTTGTCATAACTTTTTAGAAAAACAACCATAAACTACCAACATTTATTTATGGGACATGTAAACTATTTGCTCTATACTGTGGGAATTTTAAAAGTGTGAGGCTAGCCCTGCCTGGTGTGGTTCAGTGGATTGAGTGCCGGCCTGTGAACCAAAGGGTCACCTGTTTGATTCCCAGTCAGGGCACATGCTTGGGTTGTGGGCCAGGTCCCCAGTAGGGGGTGCTAGAGTGGCATGAATATATTGAGGTTTCTCTTCCTCTCTTTCCCTCACTCTAAAAATAAATAAATAAAACTTTTTAAAAATAAAAATGAGAGTCAATTTTATTTCATGTCAAATGGTATGGCAATATAAAGCTTCCTGTTTACAGCTAGGAGTGTATTATAAGAACAGATAGATGGGCTCAACTTCAGAAAAATAATAAGGTCTATTTAAAATAATTAAGATTTACTAGGCGTGACTTTATTTATTCAACATACTCTTTAAATTTTTAATTACAGTTTGCATTCAATGTTATTTTGTATTAGTTTCAGGTGTGCAACATAGTGGTTAGACCATCAGAGACCACTCTTCTTTGATATTCTGCCTAATGCCTGTGTTTGGACAGCACCTTGGTTAATATTTTCTCTTTTTGTTCTCCATAACCAGTATAAGCAATTCCAACCCAAGCAGGGACCTTTGTACTTTATAATAAAAGGAAAATGATTACTGTATTGAATTCATTCTAGTTGATTCACTATCTGTATATTTTATTTTAAAAGGCTTTACAAGTTTCCTGGTTTCCATTCATAAAAACATCATAAAAGTTGATTCACATATTTCCTAGTGACAATTTAAGGCACTGCATTTTCAAAACAGCTCGTATACCATCACACTTGTAAAATGGTAATATAATATAGAATATGAGATCCAAAGTCATAAATTGTGAAAGTATGTTATTAAGAATGGCATAGACTATATACCATTGACCTAAAAAGCATGCATAATTTGAAACAGCACAATAGTCTGAAGAGAACTTACGTATACTAGATATACATTTCTTAACATTTTAGGTTGGTGTGATAGAGCAGTGGGTTACAACCCTGGGTAAACATTGGAATTATCTGAGAGAACTTCAAAAAATACCTGTTCCCCAATTTCATATTAATTGGTTCCACATCTTTGGGAGGTGGATCTTGGACACCAGCTTTTCTCAAAGCTTTCAAATTTATTTTAAAGAGAAACTAGCATTAGGATTTCACAAAGGAAGAGAAAGGAGAACTAATGTCTTTCCTTGCCACTGTCAGAAACATAATAGAGAGATGAATGGCCCAACTAGATTGGTGCTGATCTCTTTGCAAATCCTAGGTAACAGGCATGTGGGATTTGCATTGCTAACTACATTCTTTTTCAGTCTGCTGACACCCCAAGTGGTTTTGAATGAATCTACATGGTTCTCAGAAAATCCAATACTATCTAGTATATATGTAGACATAGTCAAATCTTAGGAACTAAAACCAATTTCTTTCTTTTTCTAGTCACCTTGCCCTCATATCCAGCAATGATAGGAATTACAAAGAATCTATTTGAGGAGCAGTATAGAGTAGAAATTAAAACTGCAGTTTCCATAGTCTGGCTCCCTAATTTTGATCCCCACATTTCAATCTGCCAATTCTATGATTTTGAGAAGATAGTTTATTTATTTCAATTTTCTCACCTGTAAAAGTCTTACTAGATAGTTACAAGTAGTAGATATCTTAATACAGGTAAACATTTTGAACAAAGTCTGCAACATACTAAGTGTTCAATAAATGTTAACTTCCTTAGCATGCAAAACTAGAGGTGTTTGTTTCCTACTAGAATAAAATAATTGTGTTAAGTCTGCTATAGAATGTCAATATCAATTTACTCATTGAACCTGCTAGAAGAGAAAAATATTCTGAAGAGTTTACATTAAAAAAATAAGTCAACAGCAGTGGGGATGAGAATTGGGGTTGAGGAGGGTCAGGTTGTTCCTGCCCTGCTCACAGATTAAGGGCAGAACTGGGGCTCTTGTGGGTAAAGAGATTTTCCCTCCCCTAACCCTCTACCAGTGACCAGTCACATGCTGGGGACAGGGATGAGGTTAACACTCATGTTTCAGCAGAAGGGGTAACTGTACTTGGCAGTGGGTGAGGACAAGGCTGAGGCCACATCAGCAACTACATCACCCCAAGGGTCCAGGCCAGTCTGGGGAGACTCTCTGCCCCCAAATTTGTGCAGGATGGGGGACCAGAACACTCTATCCATCACAGTCCCTCTCCCCATCACCTCTTATTTGTGCCAAAGTTCCCTGTTTTCATAGAAAAAGAGTAACTCAAGAAATATAAAATGACTTCTGGTCAAGGTGGTGGCATAGGCAGACTTGGCTCACCTCTTTGCACAACCACATTAAACTTACAACTAATATATAGAACAACCATCACACAGAACCATTGAATATCAAGTTAAATGGAAGTCTGACAACTATGGAATTAAAGAAACTACATTCATCCAGACTGGTAGGAGAGGCACAAACCAGAACCAGCTAGTCCCACACCCATGTGTGGTGAATAAAAATCTGGGAGGGATATGTCAGGAGCAAGGAGTCTCAGCCCCACACTAGACCCCCCTAGCCCAGGGGTCCAGTGTCAGGAAGTTAAGTTCCCACAACTTCTGGTTGTAAAAATCAGTGGTGAGTGAGCCGGTGGGAGAAACTTCTGGAACCACAAATAGTTCTTCTTAAAGAACCCACACACAGACTCACCTACTCAGACTCACTGCCTCTGAGTTCCAGCACCAGGGTAGCAGTTTGAAAGACACCAGTGGCATACAGGGAGGAACTGAGTTGTCTGACATCAAGGAGATCAGAGGCCATTGTCCCTTTTTTTAAAACTTTCCTCCACAGAGCCAGAAAGCTGGTGCCATATCAGAGACTCCAAAGACCTAGCTAACACTGTTTCACCCACCTTAGAGATCCCCAGAGACTCTGCCTCACCCAGCTTACAGGCCCACCCAAGTTGTTTTTTTTTTTTTTCCATATGAATGGCTGGTCTTGGCTTATGCTTCACAACTTCTTAAATCCTCTCAAACAAGCAACAGATGGCCTCACTGAGCTTCAGGCCCAGCACTAGCAGCAGCCAGTTTAGCTTAACTGCTTGGCTTTGCCTGGGGATCTCCAAGCCCAACACAAGTAGCAGCCATCTCATATTGCATTATATAGCTCAGGCAGGGCAGCCCCAGGCAAAACAGGTGGGGTGCTGACCTTGGTCTGCATCACCCAGGAAACCTCAGGGCCAGTGCACCCAGTGGACAGCTACAGACTATGTCAGAGCACCAACACCCTGCCCCTGCACCACTGATCCTCCACAGAGGACAGAGGTTGGTGGTCAGTTGTCACAGCCAATCCTTGTAGCTGACTGTCCTGGGAAAATTTCTCCCATTGATCTGCCAACAGCAACCAAGGTTCAACTACAAGAGAAGGGTGTACTCAGCCCACATGAAGGGTGCACCTCAAGTACCCAGCTTGGGTGATAGGAAAGGCTGTGCCAATGGACCCTACAGGACACCTACTACATTAGGTCACACTACCAAAACACAGAGTCAAAGCAGCTCTACCTAATACATAGAAAAAAACACAGGGAGGCTGCCAAAATGAGGAGAGAAAGAAACATGGCCCAAATGAAACAACAGATCAAAACTCCAGAAAAATAGCTAAATGAAATGGAGATAAGCAATCTATCTGATGCAGAGTTCAAAACACTGGTTATTAGGATGTTCAAGGAACTTAGTGAGGACCTTAGCAGCATAAAAACATCAGTCAGAAATGAAGAAATCACTAATTGAAATAAAGAACAACTTATAGGGAAAAACAGTAGAGTGGATGAAGCTGAAATCAAATCAATGATTTGGAACATAAGGAATTAAAAAACAACCTATCAGAACAACAAGAAGAAAAATGAATTTAAAAAAATGAGGATAGTATAAGCAGCCTCTGGGACAACTTCAAGAAGTCCAACATTCACACCCTTGGAGTGCCAGAATGAGAAGAGAAAGAGCAAGAAATTGGAAATCTATTTGAAAAAATAATGTAAGAAAGTTTCCCTAATTTGGTGAAGGAAATAGACATGAAAGTCTGGGAAGCACAGAGAGCCCCAAATATAATGTATGCAAAGAGGCCCACTCCACAACATATCATAATTAAAATGCCAAAGGTTGAAGATAAAGAGAGGATCTTAAAAGCAGCAAGAGAAAAGCAGAGTTACTTACAGGGGAGTTCTCATAAGGAAGTAAGCTGATTTCTCAAAAGAAATTTTGCAGGCTAGAAGAGATTGGCAATAAATATTTAAAGTCATGAAAAGCAGGGACCTACATCCAAGTTTGCTCAACCCAGCAAAGCTTTCATTTAGAATCAAAGAGCAGATAAAGAAGAGCTTTCAAGACAAGAAAAAACTAAAGAGTTCATCATCACCGAACAATTATTATATGAAATGTTAAAGGGACTTATTTAAGAAAAAAGATCAAAACTATAAACAATAAAATGGTAAAAAATGCAAATCTATCAACAATTCAATGTAAAAAACAAAGTAAGCAAACAAGAAGAACAGAGACAGAGTCATGAATACAAAGAGTGTTTTTTTGGCTGCCAGATGGGAGCGGGGTGTGGGGGAATGGGTGAAGAGGTGTATGGATAGGTAGTTACAGAATAGCCACAGGAATATAAAGTACAGTATAGGAAATGTAGTAGTTAAAGAACTGATACACATGACCCATGGACATGAACAATGGTGGGGGGACTGCCT
Source organism: Carollia perspicillata (assembly GCA_004027735.1). Lineage (NCBI taxonomy): Eukaryota > Metazoa > Chordata > Mammalia > Chiroptera > Phyllostomidae > Carollia > Carollia perspicillata. The sequence goes on from PVKM010000206.1 coordinate 105,686, forward strand.
GAGGGAGTGTGGGTGCTGGATGGAGGGGAACAAGGAGGAAAATCAGGACAACTATAATAGCATAATCAATAATATATAATTTAAAAAAGAAATATAAAAATCTTTGTCTAAAACCCTGTGTAGTAAGTACTGAGAAATAGTATGTTACTATAGCACACACACACATGCACATTTTTAAAAAAGCCATTTTACTGAAGATATTCAAACTAGACAATATATTGCTTAGATCAGTAGTTGTCAACTTTGGCTACATTTGGAGCTTCTAAAAATACCAGTGCTGGTATCCTACTTACAGATATCCTGACTTGTCTGACACTTTGTGGGATCCAGCCAGGGCTGCAAGTAGTTTTATTGTGGGGAGGTCATCACAGGAAACACAGTGCGGTAGTTGGGAAGAAAGAAAGGCAAGGAAAGAGTCAATAAAAAGTGTGTTGAGCCCTGCTGGTGTGACTCAGTGGATTGAATGTGGGCCTGTGAAACAAAGGGTCACTGGTTCGATTCCCAGTCAGGATACATACCTGGGTTGTGGGCCAGGTGCCCAGTAGGGGGCATGCGAGAGGCAATCACGCATTGATGTTTCTCTCTCTCACTTTCTCCCTCCCTTCCTCTCTCTCTAGAAATAAGTAAAATATATTTTTAAATGCTTTGAAGAGGAGGTTACCATGCTAGGAAATGAAGTTAGTCTTGTTGGTAATCCTCTGAGAGACAGTGTGAAACATGTCTCAGAATTACCCTACTAAGGAGTAAGGAAGCTGAAGTATTTATACAACAACTCCTGTCTCTGATTTGTTTAGAATAGTTCCTAGGGTTTTAATTCCTCAGCAATTATAGTCTGCCCTCTTGTGTGTATGTTGGATGGTGGTCGTCATAGAACATTCTCAAACAGAGAGATGTAGAAAGTCATTGCCTTGTATTGGAACTGTCTGCAGGAGACTCCAAAGTAAATCAAGGTGATATGGGCAAAGTGCCAACAGCATCTGCTAGATGCAATCATTTTGGTTTGTTTGTGTCTCCTTCCTATATACAACTGGTGCTAGATTAACCTTGTGTTGGCATTTTCTAGGCAAGAAGAAATCTCATGATTAGGTCACATTAACAAAAGTAATGTCATTGTGACTTCTAAGATTTCTAATGTATTTTATATTATATAATCTCCATATAGGGAACCAACTGATGCAGCATTTTTTTAAAACAAAAGTTTGTGATAAGAATCTACCTTTTCTTTGAAAATAACCAAAGGTGTGTATGTGTACAGATAAAAATATCACAGCATTATGTAGTCATAGGTTCCCACATTTCTAGAGATCTTGCTATTAATATAAAAAGAAGCTGTACTCACCAGATATATAGATATGTGGAGAATAACAACTCTGATTTAGTCTTGGCATGATGTCGTTGAATGTATGGATAGAGAGCAGTTTGCCCAGCCAAAGGAATACAATGGTTTCTTTCTTGGTACCTGGCCATGATATTTTGATTCTAACATGCACATATATACTAGTCACAAAGCATAGAATGACCCAGAGATGATGATTCTTGACAAACCATCTATTTCTATTAGTGTGGCCACACACTTAAATAACCTATTGTTTTTTCAATTGTTCAGTTGGCAATCTGCCAGTCATTCCTGACAAAGTAAAAGTAGTTTCCTATAAAGTGTGCAGAAAATTCCTTCATGTGAAAATGCTATTTCAAACAGTATAATCATTGTTCAAAAAAGTGTGATATTGCTCAGCTTAGAATGAGCCATAGCCATAGATCATGAGCAGTTTGTTTTTTCATTAATGTGGACCAGCTGGCAAGATACACTATGAAGCCCCTTAGAAGACTGGGTGTGGAGATAATTATTTATGAAGGTACAAACTGACAGGATTGCAATAATGATGAACTGCCACACACGGAGCTCTTAGATGATGAATTGAAGTAAGTCTTGATTCACTAAAAGATGTTTAATATCCACATAATTTAATTAATGAATTTTTCTGCACTATGGATGATATGATAGCATATATTTTGCAAAACTCTGCTCAGTAAGAATAAGCAAAAAAAAATCCTTGAAATAGTGCATGGATATTAGACTGTTCTGAGTGTTCAGAATGTTGGGTATTTCTTCAGAAGACAATAATGACCACTAATCTACCAAAATATCATTGAAATATTCTCACAAAAGACAGATGAATACAGACTTTGTGGGCTATTCTGTTAGGGGGTCAAGCTTTTTCATAGGTGGTCAAGCTTTTCCAATAATTCCTATTGCTGCAATAGATATTTGTGAACAGGCTGCTGTCAAAAAGCTTCATTATCTGGAGCAAAAAACCAACATTAATGTGTGAAAATACACCCACAACAAAGCAAGCTTTTCTTATTGTGGAAGAATTATTTCTGTATATAAATATAGTGCACTTACATGGTCAGACACAAAAAAATAAGGGGTACAATGATTAATAAAAGGACGAGGCATAGGGAGAAGCCCAAAAAGAATAAAAATATACAAATGTAAGACCTAAAATACCCATAAAAGCTAGAAGAGAAACTCAATAGCTTTTTATGTATTAGAGGAGAGAAAACACAAGGGTGAGGGAGGCTGATTTAGTAAAGCACTGATGGATAACAAAAATATGAAGCCCTGCAAAGTGCAGTGCATTGGGAATTGATAGAATTGGTTCTAACTTAACCTGTGTATCTAAGCAAACTTAGACATTCACACCACCCCTCTGTAAAATAAAAGCATATACAGAGCTAGATTTATTTTTTAACTCAAACATATATACTCTTAAAAACTGTTCTAATACCCATAACTAGTTATTGAAGTTTTTAAATTCACAAAAAAATAATGTATACCTATGAAATTTGTACTGCAAATTAGGAATTACTTTTTAATTTATTGTTTATTGTTAGTCAGTTACTAGGAATAATTTTTTTTAATTCAAATGTACATAACTATCACTTTTTCTTACTGTGTATTTCAAAAGCAAGCTATTTTGATTGAATTACATTTTAAATATTTAAATGTCTAGGAGGCTTTGATTTTTGTAGTGACAAATTGAAGTCTTTTTAACCTTTTATTAACCCTTCTTATGACATATAGACACCGTTTTTATTAGTATCAAAGAGAAAAATTGCTGTATTCCCTCTAGAGGCAAGGCTTCAACCAGTAGCTATCATAGCCCCAAGATCTGTACCATCATTTATAGGGCTGAGATCTCCTGCCCTACCTTGGTACAACTCACAGTTGAAGACAGTAGACAAAACACTTTCACTTACTCCAAGTACTTCTAAGCATCTTAATTGTAAATCTAATTTTGTATCACATGTAGAATAGATCCCGTTGTATGGTCTTTCCAGCATTTTTGTTTTTTTCTTCTTTGGTATTACATGGAAGACAGATCTTGCCAATAAGACTACATATATGGAAGGAAACATGTAAGTATCATAAAATATAAGTGTCAGAAAATATAAATTCTCCTATAATTAATATTTAACTGAAATTCATTTTTAATTATAAGCCAAATGGACTTTTAGATTAGAAGTAATTGCTTAAAGATTCATTTGAAAATAGAAATGCTCAAGATCAGCCAAGGAAAGTGTAACAGGAGGATAACAAGGCATAGAAGGGCATTTTGATATCCACCTAGAAAAAAAAATCAAATCCTTACATTAAATCATTACTCCAAGTGAATTCCAGTTGCAATAATGACTTCTTACAAGCAAGTCTAGGAAACTATATGTACAGCCTAAGGGATCATCTCTTAATAAGACTGCAATGTTGTAGTAATAATTAAAAGACAGTTAGAAACAGAAGACTATATAAAAATGAAAAAAAGCATATACCATAAAATTCATAAACTATACAAATTTGGTACAAAACTATAATACAATGTCACAACTGGAATAAAAACACTACAGGCAAAGATAAAGAATTATTCCATCACAGTAAGTCTTCCTCTTCTTTTACTTTTTTAACCACACCCAATTCCTGCCTATCTCCACCCCCTCCCAAAGCCCTGAAATGCATGAAATTGTCTTCTATCTCTAAACTGTGGTTATTTAAGGAGTGCTATATAAGTAAAATCATGTTGTATGTAAGCTCTTGAAATTGGCATTTTTACCCAGCATAACTTCTTGAAATTAATCCAAATTGTTGAATACATATATGCGAGGTCTATCCAGAAAAATTCCAGCCATTGATAATATAATGAGAACGGTTTGTGTGCCATTGATGTAACCTGGCAGCCAAAGAGAGTGAACTGGGATGTGTATGAATGAACAATGATGACCTCACTGTACTAGTCAGTGGAGACAGTGGATGCTGTTGAGTGAGCACGTGTACTGTGTGGCCATCACATTCAAAATCACTGAGTAGAGCAATGAATCTGCATCAAATTTTGCATTAAGCTTGAACATTCCTCTGTGAAAACTATTCAGGTGATTCAGAAAGCCACAGCTATGGGCAATTGGTGATTGGCAGCTTCATCATGACAATATGCCTACTGATGCATCACATCTCCTGCAGTTTTTTGGCAAAACAGCAAATCACCCAGGTGACTCAGTCCCCCTACAGCTCAGATTTGGTACCCTGCAAGTTCTGGCTTTTCTGAAAACTAAAATCACCTTTGAAAGGGAAGAGATTTCAGAGCATCAATGAGATTCAGGAAAATACAATGGGGCTGCTGATGGCAAATAAATACATGGGGAGAACTGTGTGAGGTCCCAAAGTGTCTACTTTGAAGGGGATTGAGATGTTATTGTCCTAGCACATTTCTTGGATCTTGTATCTTTTTAAATAAATATACCTATTTTTCATATTTTACATGGCTGGATATGTTCTGAACAGACTTCTCATACATACATATACATTTCATTTTTATTACTGAGTAATATTCTATGGTATATATGCATCATGGTTGTTTTAACTACTAACCAGTGAGGGAAATCTGACTTATTTCCAGTTTTTGGCTATTATAAACAAGGCAGTTATGAGCATTTGTGCACATTTTTTTTTGTTTGTGTAAACCTAAGTTGTCATTTCTTTGGTAAATATGGCCAGAAATTTAATTGCTGAGTGACTTATTAGTTTCATGTTTAGTTATTTATGGAACTTGCACATTGTTTTTCCACTATGGTTGTGCCATTTTACATGGTCATTAGCAATGTATAACTAATCCAATTTCTTCACATCCTCACCAATTCTTGGCATTGTCACTATTTTTTTAAAGGTCTAATTGTCTTTATTGAATAATTCATGAATTGGGCAGCCTCTCATCTAGTAAGTAGAAAGGTGTTCTCTGTCACTAACTTTTATGTTACAAAATTTGATAGGTGTGTAGTGATATTACATTGTAGTTTTAATTTGTATATACATGATGACAAATAATGTTGAACATATTTTATGTGTTTATTTGCCAACTGCATATTTTCTAATTGAAATTTTTTTACTACTGAGTTTGGTTGATTTTATTGTGGTAAGATTCTTGAGTTTTGGGAGTTCTTTATACATTCTAGATATTAGTTCACTGTCAGATAATGTGGTTCACAAATATGTTCTTTAAGTCTATAGTTTGTCTTTTCAACACCTTAACAGGGTCATTCACACAGCAAAATTTTTAAATGTAAATATGAATTTTTAATTTTGATGAAGTATAATCTAATGGTGCTTTTGATGTTAAGTCTATTAATGCTATTAAAATTTGCAAAAATTTACTCATATGTTTCTTTTGTAATATACATCTTTTTTTAGTAAAGATTTTATATATTTTTAGACAGAGGGTAAGAGAGGGATAAAGAGAGGGAGAGAAATATCAATGTGTGGTTGCCTCAAAAGAGCCCCCACTGGGGACCTGACCTGCAACCCAGGCATGTGTTCTGATTGTGAATCAAACCAGGACCCTTTGGTTTGCAGGAACACACTCAATCCATTGAGCCACAGCCAGGGGTACTCATATGTTTCTTTTACATGTTTATAGCTTTACATTTTAACTTTAAATCTATAGTCTATTTTGAGTTACATTTTGTATAAAGTGTGCAGCTTATGTAAAGGTTCAACCTTGAACCTTTAAGCATGAATAGTCTTGGTTAAACCCAATTTTTGGTGACTGTGAATTGAGCTGCTATAAACATTGATGTGCAGGGGATTTTTTTGTTGTTGTTGTTGACATAGATTTTCCATCCAATTGGTAAATACCCAGGAACACAAATGCTTGATAGGGTGGTAAGTTCATCTCTAGTTCTGTAAGAAACACAAACTGTCTTTTCAAGTGACTGTACTAGTTTGCATTTTCACAAGCAAGAAATGAGAGTTCTAGTTACCCTGGATCTTTGAAAAGAATTCAATTTGTCAGTGCTTAAAATTTTTGCCATTCTAATTGCTGTGTAGTGTTATCTCATTATTTTAATTTGAAATCTTCTAATGATAATGATCTATTTTCATATGTTTATTTCTTATCATTTTATATTCTCTGTTGTAGTGTCTGTTCAGATATTTTGTCCATTTGTAATTAGGTTTTTATCTTTGTGTTGAGTTTAAGAGTTCTGTGTAAATTTTAGATAAACATTGATCACCTGTGCTTTCTCATTATTTTTCCCAGTTAGTAGCTTGTATTCTCCCTTTCTTTCACAGAATAGTTTTTATGTTTAATTAAGTCCAACTCATCAATGTTTCTTTCATGGCTTGTGCTTTTCATGTAATATCTAAAAATTCAACAACAAATACCAGGTAATGTGAATTTTGTCTTATTTCTTTTCTTCTAAAAATTTTGTAGTCTTGAGTTTCATATTAGATCCTATGATTTATGTTTTTCATCATTTTCTTAAATTTATTGGAATGACATTGGTTAATAAAATTATATAGGTTTCAAGTGCACATTTCTATGATATATAATCTAGCATTAATTTTTGAATGGTGTAAGGTATTGTCTAGGTTCATCTTTTTGCATATGTATGTCTTATTGTTTAGGTACCATTTGTTGAAAAAACTATATGCTCCATTGCAACTTTTTTGAAAATAATTTTATTATATTTTTCTAGTCTGCTTCCGGGCTCTATTTTGTTTCATAGATATGTGTTTTTTAATCAATACCGAATTATCTTAATTACAGCAGCTTTATAGTAAGACAAATTTGGGTCATGTTATCTTCTAACTTTGTTCTTTTTTATCAATGTTATGTTGGCTATTCTAATTGTTTGACTTTTTATGTGAACTACATAATCAGTTTGTCAATATCTAGAAAATAACCTTGCTAGGATTCTGATAGAAACTATGTTGAGTCTATGGATAGATTTGGAAAAAAATTGAGTGTTAACGATAGTGAGTCTTTCAGTCCATGAGCTTGGAATACCTCTCCATTGATTTATTAAATCTTTTATCATTTCCTTCATCACTGTTTTGTAATTTACTACATACTAATCTTGTAAATTTTTACTTTTTGGTGCTGTTTCAAAGTTTTTTTATTCTAACTTCAAAATGTTTGTTGCTAGTGTATAAGTAAACAATGGACTTTTGTAAATTGACTTTATATCCTGGGGCCATGCTATATTGGCTTATTTCAGGAATTTTGTTTGAGAGAGTTTTTATTTCTGCCTCATTTTTAAAGGAGAATTTTGCTGTATATAGAATTCTATGATGGCAATTTTTACTTTTCAACACTTAAAATATTTCATTCTACTTTCTTCGTGCTTCCATGGTACCTGACAAGAACTTAACTGTAAATTTTTATCCATATTTCTTTAGAGGTAAGCTTTTTTTTCTTCAGGATTCCCCTAAAATTTTTTATTTTGTCATGTTTTCTCTGCTATCTGAATGTATGATGCATAGAGGTGTCTGTGCATATGTACATGTATGTAACATAAATATATATGCAAACATATCTGTTGAGTTACAAAGCAGGAGCTGTTTGAATGGGGGAAGAGGAGAAAAAGAAGCCAAATAATATAAAGAAAAAAAATAGTTGTACACAGTACAAGTGAGTATGATGTCATATAATGCATTTATGTAAAATTATATATGTAAGTATATTTTAAAAATACAGTATGAAAAAGAAAATCTGAAATACTGTTGATTGTTGATTGTATAAGACATTTCCCTCATTTCAACTAAAAAGAAAACAAAATGATCTTTCCTGTGACCTTTAATCATAATCCTGTGTGGATTTGTGCAAATAGTTGATCTCTAAAATTACATAAACTAATGCTTTTAAGCCTAAGACACACCTGAGCCTTCTTTTGCTTAAGAAACATGAAATAACCAATCTGAGGTGTGAATATAAATTCTTTGATCTTACATAAAAAACTTTATGCATTTTGATTATGTTCTGATGACAACAGACAATAGTGCTATTGTTCATATATTTGTATAAAGAAATACAGGAATGGGCAAAAGTAAGCTTACAGTTGCGTGGAAAATAATTCACTAATTAATAAATAATAATACAAGAATAAAATCTGTTTTGCATGCTTACAACTATAAACCTACTTTTGCCCCACCCTGTATGTAGGCTAGCATATATGTAACTGTGCAGCATGGGGTTCAGCTGCTAGCCACACTAATACATGACCCAAGAATTTATGTTGAAAGAAACAGGTTTTTCTTAACAGGGTACCAACTTTGGGGGCACTGAAAGGACTCCTGCATGAACCCTTTTCTCCCATGAGACCTAGAAATTCTTTTGTTCCTCAAAAGACTACAAGCCAAAATAACCACACTCAGAAGTTCCCCATTTCCTTGTCTGTCTTTAAGCCTGTCACAAAAAGAGATCTCCATCCTCTTTGGAATGTGCACTTGTGGGTTTCAGACTTGCCATCTCCTTACAGCATCTCTCTCTCAGGATCTGGGGAGCACTGCTCTTCATCTGCATGTAGCCACCTGGGACTCATGTGCCATGCTGCACTGGATCATAGTCTCCCAGAGGCTGGAGCCCAGGGAGGTGCAAGTCCCATTGTGGGACATAGCCTCCAGGAGCAGGCTTCCAACTATGTGAGGTCTAAGCCCCTGGTGGGCCTAACATCTGCCTGGAGCCACAAGGGTTCAAGTCCATGCAAGGCTCAGGACCAGAAGCCCAGGAGGTCCAAGGGCCAAAGCCAGAGCCAAGAGTCTGCACTCAATGCCAAAAGTCCAGAGAGAGCGAGAGCTTGTACCAACTCCAAAGCAAAACCCCAGTACCAATAGAGAGAGCAAACTTTCTCTGTGCCTTTACTTTAAAAAGGGCCCTTCCAAAATCCCAAAAGCACCAGAAGCCCCGTGGGAGTGTACAGTTTTCCAAGCAATGGCTGTGTTTCTCTTTGCCCTTTTTTCTGGGTATGGGCAGAAGTCTCCACTCATCTTGCGTGGAGCACCCACCCCTCACAGCTCATGTAAACACTGCATAGCCTGTGTCGAGCTAGTAGCCTCAAAGCTGTGAGCTATTAAGCTCCAGCTCTGGTTTCAATCCTAGGACCTCTCTTCCCCTCCTCCTGCCAACTACATTGTGTTTATACTAGCCTCTTGCCTAAGGCAATTTCCTTTTTTCAGGCAACCCCTCCCTTCCCAGAAGGCATGCTGCTTTAGTCCTCAGACTTCGAATTCCTCTGGGGTGGGGTTTCCCCTGAACTTGGTGTCTTCCCCTGTTCTCTGGGTATCTCAGGTCTGACTTACCCCGTTACATATATGCCTTCCTAAAAAAGCTTAAATATCTAAATTTATAAAGTAAGCTGTCACTCAAAGTATATAATTGATACTTATGCTAGAATTAATGTTTCTAAATGAATATTGCTCTTTTTACAGTAGTCACTAAGTACATAATCATTCATTAACCATTTTTTTTTCAAGATATATATGGGAAAAATCCACTGTGTGTCAAGATTCTGTACTAGGCGCTCATGGCAGTGAAAATTTCCCAACTCTTAATGGTTAATGATACCATCAACACACTAGCCAGATAATTTTAGACAGTTAAGTATTGTAAAGAACACCAGTCAGAATGACCATCATAAGCAAAGCAACAAACAACAAATGCTGGAGAGGATGTGGAGAAAAGGGAACCCTAGTGCACTGTTGGAGAGATTGAAGACTGGTACAACCACTATGGAAAATAGTATGGAATTTTCTCAGAAAACTAAAAATGGATTTTCCTTTTGACCCAGCAATTCCACTACTTGGATTATATCCCAAGAACACTGAAACACCAATCCAAAAGAACCTATGCACCCCAAAGCTCATAGCAGCACAATTTACAATAGCCAAGTGCTGGAAGCAACCTAGGTGCCCATCAGTAAATAAATGGATCAAAAAAGTATGGTACATATACACAATGGAATTCTATGTGGCAGAAATAAAGAAGGAGCTCCTACCCTTTGCTACAGCATGGATGGAACTGGAAAGCATTATGCTGAGTGAAATAAGCCAGGTGGTGAAAGACAAATACCACATGATCTCACCTTTAACAGGAACACAAACAACAAAACAATCAAACAAGCAAAATATAACCAAAGACACTGAAATAGAAAATAGGCTGACAGTATCCAGAGGGGAAAGGGGAGGGAATTTCAGGGGAAAAAGGGAAGGGTTTACGGGAACAAGTATAAAAGACACGTGGACAAAAACTAGGCAGGGTGGAAATGGGAGGGAAAGGGGAGAGCTGGGTGGGTGGGCTGGGATGGGAATAAAAGACAGAAAACTGTTCTTGAACAACAATTAAAATTAAAAAAACATATTGTGAAGAAGACCAAGATAAGTAAATAGAAGGTGATGGAATGAAGGCAGGGCCTGTTTCAGGTAGGGTGACACTGAGTAGAGACTTGAATAGAAGGAGGGAGGAGCTACCTGAAGTATGGGGGAAGAGCACTTCAGGCAGAGAACAGCACAGATAGAAAGCTCTGACACAGGAACAAGCTTGACAGGTTGAAGGAGCTGCAAAAATTCTTGTATAATTAGAGCAAAGAGCAATGGGGAAAAAGTGGGAGGAGAGATTCAGTAGGAAAGCAAGAATGAGAGAACAAGGGATTTGTAAGACATGGAAGGAGTTTGAATAGTATTTGAATTGTGATAAGCCACCAGAGACCCTTAAAGGGGGAAATAAACTAAAGAGATTTATATTATAAAATAGTCTTCTATTACAAAGATGGGATTTAGAATTCTATTTTGAATTCCACATTTGGGATTCCCTTAAAATCTTGTATCACATTCACAATAGTATTTTTTAAAGATTTTATTTATTTATTTTTAGAGGGAGAGGAAAGGAGGAAGAGGAGAGAAGAAACATCAATGTGTGCTTGCCTCTCACACGCCCTCTACTGGGGAACTAGTCCGAAACCCAGGTGTATGTCCTGACTGGGAATCGAACCAGTGGCCCTTTGGTTTGCAGGCCAGTGCTTAATCCATGGAGCCACATCAGCCAGGGCTCACAATAGTATTTCTAAAAGAAGAAAATATTTGTACCTTGAGGATGAATTTCATTTCAAAAAAATATTTTGTGCTTAAGGCTACTGAATCCTAGGCCAGGCAAAGCTGGGTTAGAGGTCCAGGCTTCTTTCTTGGAAAATATCTGCTGGAACAGATTTTTTTTTCTGATTCTCTCTTTCAAGTGGGGCTTACTCCTTAATTCACTAGGCTTGGAGATTTTTCATGGTTCTTTGTTTTGAGGGAGATTTCACTTCCCAATTTATGGGCTGGAAACATTGTCCTGGTGCTTTGTGAGACATCACTGTTCTCTCTATCTTGACCTTGCTACTCCCATGATTTGTTTTCAGTTCACTGAAACCTGTTTCTTGAACCTCTTACTGACTATACAAACCACAAGCTCTGTCCAACTCCTTATTAGCACGATTTTACTAAGAATAATAAATAGAACTTTACTGGCCTCTTGGGAAACTTAAGATCCTCTCAATCTTGTTGCTCTAAAGACTGAACCTTCCCATCATCATGTTGGCTCTTCATTTGTACTTTTTACAATCTTCAATTAAAAATATCAAAGACAAACTGTACTTAAATTTTAAAATGGAAAGCTATTCAGTCTGTGTCTATTCATATAACTGTGTGTCTATATGTGCAAGAAATGTTCAAACTTGTGGAGAATTTTTATGAGTCTATTTAAGCCAAACTGATGACATATTCCTGGGAGCAAAATCCCAAATGATCCAGAGAACAACAGTTTTGCAGTTTCTTTTATCCATTTGAAATTAAAGAGGGAATTTAAGAAATATTAAATAAATGTGGAAGGAAGCAACACAAGGATGAGATTACAAGAGAGTTAAGAAGATTATGTGCTCTCTTGAGGGTTAATATCCCCTTCCAGGGTTATTTTTTCTGCTATTTCCAAAGTGTGTTAATCTATACTTTGCTTAAAACCTTTTACAGCCATGGCTGGTGTGGCTCAGTGGACTGATCACAAGCCTGCAAAAGGAAAAGTCTCTGGTTCTTTTCCCAGTCAGGGCACATGCCTGGGTTGCAGGACAGGATCCCAGTTGTGAGTATGAGAGAGGCAACTGATCAATGTGTGTCTTGCACATAGATATTTCTGTCCCTCTCTTTCTCCCTCCCATCCCATCTCTCTAAAAATAAATAAATACAATCTTTAAAAATAAACCTCTTACTACAGAAGTGACGTGCCTGGGGCATGATTACCCACAATGACCTGTCCAGTTAGGAATTTAAAATCAGATCACTCTATTAGGTTACTTTCCATAGAATCCATTTTTTTTTCATCCACAGTGTGTAATGAATATGTGACATTTTATTACAATTGTTACAGAACAGAGGTCCAAGTGTGGGGGCAATATTTGGCCCACCCAGGGACGCCAAAAACTGTTACAGAACAGTCATATACACACACAGGGGCCCGGACTCTGGAGGATGGTATACTAATACTGTCCAGACCATCTACTGGGCTCGTCTGTCCGCAGCCAATCGGAAAGATATCTCTCAATGCCAGAGATTTGTGAAAAGGAAAGGAAAGGTTTATTTAAGGCTATACAAACTTAAATAAGTGACCCAATGTCCCCATTAAACTATCAAAGTCCTTTAGGCCAACTACTGATGCCCACAGTGCTTCCTTCTCCCCCTGCCCTTATCCGGACTACCGTAAATCAGGAAAAGCAGCACACGTTGGCATCTCCAGGTCACTGGCACTGTCAGCTGTGTTGCCGTCCAGGCAAAGTCTCTTCTTTCCTCCACCAGAGCTGCGAGGGTCTGCACTCTCACTAAGACCACATGGTTCCTCCCTTCATGGCTGCCGGGTCTGGGTTTAAATCCCCACACCCGTCTTCCTTTGCAGCCCCATTTCCAACTCCTCCCACAATCGGCTACACCTGCCAGGACTCCCATATCCTTCTAGCTTTACTGGGCTGCCATTGTGAGTCTGGGCATGTGTGGTCCCTTGGCATGGAGCCAATCACCTCCCAGCTCTCACGCAGGTGCTGTAACCAGGGGGCGTTGCCTCCCAGGTACATTTTGGGTGGAAGTCACTCCCTCTCCCTGGCTCAAAGCAAGGCCACAGCTGTTTAACATATCTATGAAACCAGTGAAAGGCTCTAGATACATTAAATTACTATGCCAGAGGTTAGCTGCAAAGCTGTTGCCATGCAAAACAGCTCTCAATGGCCCTGCTCCATGTGTCCTTTCCCCCAATTCACACCTGTGGTGGGGGAGGAGGGAGGACATCTGAATATTTCCTGAGCAACTTGGGTTGTGGACCCCATTTCAAATCCCTTTTTGGGGCCCCCCTCTTGGCTGCACCCTGTATCACTGGTGGATAGTATTAATTAATTTCTAAAATCCCTTAATAGAGTTCTATTCAAGTTGATTTGGAGATTAATGAGCTCTTATATAAATTATTTCTAAAATTCCCAGAAATATAAAAACTAACTCAAATGCTTTTCAAGTTCACATCAATTGAGTAAATCCTTGGCACTTAAGAATATTGCTAGTATAATTTTTAAAAAGTGATGCCTTATGAATTACCAGCATTAAGTATAAAATGAACATACATTTTAATTTTACTTGGACTTACTAACCAAATGGGTTGATATTACATTTACTGGTTGTTTAAGGTTATACAATTTTAAATTCAACTTAAGACAAAAATGTACATGTAAAGGTGCAGTGAAAATAATTGCTTGAGTCCTATTATGTCATGTATATCAAGAAGACTAGTATAATAAAATAAACATGTACTTAATTATTTGTTTAGGTTTCTGCTTTGTGATGCTTGCCTAACATGCAAGTTCTGTTATAATAGTCAACAGGGATATACCTTGAGATGATGCATAGCCTTGTTTGCTGTTGTAATATGTTTACCCCAAAACAGTCCCTAAACTCTTTTTGGTAACTTGAAACCTTAGCATTATGCTAAGTCAAATAACAAATATTTATTAAATATTTTGATGATTTCTAAGTAAAATAAATTACTGAAATATTAATTACTCATGATAAATTTAAGTATACATACTTTTGGCATCCTATTTTTATATGGTATAGAGAAGCTAAATATATTTGGAACTATTAATAAGTATGTTTTCTTTGCCACATTGAGAATTTATACTATGAGGAATAACATGCCCACACAAATTGTGAGATATTATATTCATAAAATTTGCTGGTGTACTACAGAATGCTTCTGTGTGAAAAACTTCATAATTGTTCTAAATGTGTGAAATATGTCATTGGTATTTTAATAGGTATTGCATTGAATCTATAAATTGCTTTGGGTAGTATGGACATTTCGATGATGTTAATTCTCCCAATCCATGAACACAGCATACGCTTCTATTTATTTGTGTCTTCCTTGATTTCTTTTTTCAGTGTTGTGTAATTTTCTGACTACAGGTCTTTTACCTCCTTGGTAAGGTTTATTCCAAGGTACTTTATTTTTCTTGTTGCTATAACAAATGGGTTTTTTTCTTGATTTCTTATTCTGATTATTTTATTGTTGGTGTATAAAAATGCCTTCTATTTCTGAATATTGACTTTGAATCCTGCTGTTTTGACAAATTCACTTATTAGGTGGGAGTAGTTTTTTGGTGCATCCACTGTGGAAAACAGTGTGGAATTTCTACAAAAAACTAAAAGAGGATTGCCTTTTGACCCAGCAATTGCGCTGCTGGAATTATATACTAAGAATCCCAAAACACCAATTCAAAAGAACCTCTTTACCCCTATGTTCATAGAAGCACAATTTACAACAGCCAAGTGTTGGAAGCAACCTAAGTGCCCATCAGTAAATGAGTGGATCAAAAAACGGTGGTACGTTAACACAATGGAATTATATGTAGCAGAAAGAAAGAAGGAGCTACTACCCTTTGTGACAGTATGGATGGATCTGGGGAGTATTTATGCTAAGTGAAATAAACCAGGCAGTAAAAAATAAATATCATATTATCTCACCCATAAGTGGAACCTAATCAACAAAACAAATAAGCAAGCAAAACATAACCAGAGATATTGTAATAAAGAGCAAACTGACAGTAAACAGAGGGGAAGTGGGAGAGGATAATAGGGGAAAAAGTGGAAGGGTCATCAAGGAACAACTATAAAGGACTCATGGACAAAGCCAAGGGGGGGATAGGGTGGAGGGTGGGAGGTGGGGATGGGTGGGGCAGAGGGCAAGTGGTGAGGGGAAAATGGAGACAACTATACTTGAACAACAATAAAAAAAGTAATTGCAAAAAAAAGGAAGAAAAAGAAAGTTCACAATTGGAGAAAGATGGAAAATCTAAGGTAAATATTAATGATTATGGAAGGCTTGTCAAAAATTTTAATCAAGCTGGTAAGATTAAAAGGGTTTATTTATAAGAATTTTAAAAATTATTCTTAATTTCAAAATTACCCTGGTAGAAATCTGGAATTTAGATATCTGTTAAAACTACATATCTCTTAGATTATCTGTCTGTTCTTACTAAGAAATTGTAAATGTCTTTTCTTTATCTTTTAAGTAACCTGCCTAGGAAACAAAGGTATTGCTTCTTATTTGAATAATTTCCTATGCATTATATAAACTTTTATCACACCCTTGATTATTTAAGAGAGAAAAAAACTGCTTACTTTAAAATGAGCTAATGGTTTTAACACTTTTGGCAATTTTACCTTTCCCAAATTAAATCCTAAATGAAATCTTCTTGTTCTTGAACTGACCTTGAGATTTCTCATAGGGCCCTGAGAATGTTAAAAGATTTGTTTTTTTAATTTGCAAAGAGAAATGTTAGACATAATTTATTTTACTTGATATGTTGAATTGCATAAAAAGGTGTGAAATAAGAAGAGATGCTTAATATTCTATAGGCTTTATTTGTATGATTAAATGTTGCTAAAATAAATATTTCAGAAATTGTATGAAGTTCATAGATATTTGTCAATACTTTTTCTGCTTATGATATGTCCTGGTGTAATATTGTTAGCCATAATTCTAGTTACTCTTTTAAATGGTGTATGTCACAGAAATAATTATATTTCCTTGTCAAATGAACTCTCATCAGATCTTTAAACATGACCATATTAAGTTTTTTTGTCATTTAGAGATAGCAATTGTTTCACTCTGATTCTTCTCTGAAAACATTTATATTACTTACAGACCAGAATGCCTCATGATGATATTACTTTAATAACTTTATGACCATACAACTGTACTAAATAAAGATTCCCAGAATTCTTATGGAAAGATTTATGGGTTCCTGAAACTGCTAATCCAAGATCAAACAGAAAAAAGTGTTAGTTATATGGGACTGAATGAACTGATAAGGATGGTTACTTATCAGTATGGTTATGGTTTTTGTTTGGAATATTGCTGGTTCTTTAATGTCTTATTTTCCAGATGTAAGGAATTCTTTTCCCTTATATCTTTAGTTATCTATAACTCACAACTATTTATTAGGTCATGTTTTATAAACAGAAATGAAACATTTATTTTCCTCCTGCCTGATACCTCTAGAATTCACAAAGTTTTATTGAATATTCCTATTTTCATGACAATAAAATTATTTGCAGAAATTCAAAAAGAATCTATTCTACTTGTAATAGTTCATAGTTGCAAACATTGCTTATAATAACCAAGGCTTATATCAGAATGTCCTGTTTGAAAATGATGTACAGAGAATCTGGTTTAACAAATTAAGATTGACTTTATGGAACCAATGCCTACACAGCTCTTTTGGGAACACCAGCCTGGTATCTGGATTACAGGCTTCCTAGCCTTACAGGTGAGTGAAAAATGTTACTTCCTGGAAGACCCAGGAAACTAGGGATATCTTGGGAACCTGAAGGAGAGAGGATTTCAATCAAATCTTTATTGTGTGGCAAGTGAGGTGTGATGGTAAGTTTTTGGCTTGGCTTTCTAGCTTCAAGAGACTTTTTAAAAGTTTAACCTGAGATTCCTTATGACAAGTCCCAGTGAAGCAAACTTAAAAATGCCTAAGTAGTCAGTTATTATTTTTCTTGCACTTATGTAAATTAGAAAGACAAATTTAATGAAACAAAATTTGTTTTGTAAACAAGAACCAAGATGGGGGATGTTTTAGAGAAACATTTTCTTTTGTTTTGACAAAAAACTATACCACATCCTGTGGTGTCTAAATTCTTCTAGTTTTCTCCAATATCTGGCTATAACCCTCCAAACTAATATTTTTAATTATTCTTCAACTTTTTTGTCTGTTCATTCCTGAAAATTAATGCCACTCTTTCTCCCAAGTACTGCAAACTAGAACCTAACTTAATATAAACATCAAAGAATTCACTGCAGTAGGTCATTTGTGGGCAACCTTCAAGCCTGCTGTTGTATGGGCTATTCAAATAGTACATAGGAATACCACATGCCATGACCAAAGACATTTTAAACTGCAAACCAAGAAATTCATCAGACTGTTACTGTGGGAAATTGTAGCCCACCCCACTATTCTCTGGACATTGTTTTTGTAAATGCTGACTCTGACTCATATGCAGCTTGTAGGTAAGCAGTATATTTGTATAAGAATTCTAGGAACTAAACTTCAAAAGCTACAGATCCAAACCTTCAGTCATTCCAGCTCTGGGAGATTTGCTGATCTTCAACAGTAGAGCCAGGATTACAGGAAGCCAGTATGGCATGAAGCCAGGATGGTGCACACTGACAATCACTTGCCTTATCGAAATGGACTGTGCCAATTTGCATGTAAAGAACTTTTCAACACTCTCCCCTTGATCCCTATGTTCTGTTCTCTTCTCCCTCCTTATAAACACCTCTGTGTGCACTGAGAGGTGGAGATGGGTTTTGAGATGTGAGTCCCCATCTTCCAGGTGGCCAGTACCTGAAATAAAATCACTTTTTTTTACATCAGCACCTGCCTCTTGAGTATTGGCTTTTGAAGTGGCAGGCAGCTGGAACTGCATTCAGTCACTACATTGCCAACATCTAAAAATCTTGACTGGCTGCTCTCTAGACTCAGAAATTGAATTTCTAACTATTAATTTCTCTGATTTTATTTTCATAGAAATTTTGCTCATTAAATGTCTGGTAGCACCATCCAGCAAATATCCTGTACTACCAAATACCAACAGATGGCTGGCTCAGCCACTTCTTAATGAACAAAAAGCCATCAAAATGAAAAAGATAGATTTACATTCTTTAAAGGAAACAAAAATATCTTCTCTTTCCTTGAAGCAGAAGAGGAACTGACAAAAGATTATTTCCTTGACCAAACTCCAGTCAGGTTCCTCTCAGCTCTTGTTCAACTAGACCACATCCTTAGACATGTCATCAAGAGCCCAATTTTAGTAAAAACTGGACCCTTGTCAGTTTAACTGTAATTCCCCACCTCCATGTCTGATCACTTTCAATATCTGATCAAATTCATCATCCTCCATCATCCTGCAGGTAATATATGATCTCCTTGGCCTGTATTCAACAAGATTCTTGATAGGTCATTGTAGCCAGAACTCTACCTTACCCTGATGTTCCCTTTTAATAAGTTTTCAGCCACCAGTATTCACCCCCAACCCTATCTTGCTCATTGGATAGAATTTCCACTTTTCTTTGTTATATTTGAGGTTAAGCTCAATCTCTCTTCTGCACTGCAAAACCCTATTGGAATAGTCCTTACACCTATTGTCGTAGTCCTATATAAAGTCGACCTTACTGTTTTAAAAAGTGTCATGATTATATTTTGCTTGCTTGTTTGACATTGAAATAGAAAATGGGATGACAGTATCCAGAGGGGAGAGGGGAGGGAATTTCAGGGAAAAAGGGAGGGGATTATAGGAACAAGTATAAAGGACACATGGACAAAAACTAAGGGGGGTAGAAAGGGGAGGGAGGTGGGGAGCACTGGGGGGTGGACTGGGATGGGAGTAAACGACAGAAAACTGTACTTGAACAACAACTAAAATATAAATAAATAAATAAAAAGTGTCATGAATGTATTTTTCTTTAATGATACTCAGTTTCAATTCTCACTACAGAGTTTCTCTGTTTTGTGGTGAGTTTCCTCTCCAGAAAGGTTTTCATCATTGGGAAATATAAATTTTTAATTCAATTGATTTTTAAGCATTAAGGTTAGAAAATTCAACCAATAACTAAAAGTAAATGTAAAACATGTATCTCTTAGAGCTTGTATAAAAATAAAAGCAATACAAATAAAAATTAAGAATGAATAGAAAGCCCTGGCTGGTACAGCTCAGTGGATTGAGGGCAGGCTGTGAATCAAAGGGTCACCGGTTTGATTCCCAGTCAGGGCACATGCCTGGGTTGCGAGCCAGGTCCTCAGTGGGGGCCACGTGAGAGGCAACCACACATCGATGTTTCTCTCCCTCTCTTTCTCCCTCCCTTCCTCTCTCTCTAAAAATAAATAAATAAAATCTTTAAAAAAGAATGAATAGAAAGTAAGACAGAGTAAGAAAGAGAGAAAGAGGGATATAATTGATAGATCTCTGAGCAGGTACAAAGAGAACAGAGGAAGACCCAGTAGGAAGTATGAAGCCCTAGCTCTCACAAATTTTGATTGTGCTATCTTCTCTGTCTTTTGAAATGCTAATTAGCAGATTAACCACTTGTCACAGCTCTTTAAGGGTTTTTTTCTCCTTAATTTGAAGGTCTTTGTTCTGTGAGATCTAAGACTAAGCCCATGACAGTTTCAAATATTATTATTTGTTTCTCTTACTTTTGGGATACTTTTGTTTATATAAAGTGTGAGGCAGATGTGCTCTTGATACAGGGTGCAGCCAAGAAGGAGGCCCCAAAAAGGGATTTGGAATGGGGCCCAGAACTCAAGGTGTCTAGTTAATATTAGAGAGAGACATATAAGATGTCCTCACCCCTTTCCCCACAGGTGTGAGTTGGGGGAAGGGCCACATGGAGCAGGGCATGCAGGGCTGTTTTGTACAGCCACAGCCTTGCAGCTAATCCATGGCATGGTCATTTAACATATCTATGGCCTTTGGTGGGTCACTTGGATATGTTAAATAGCTGTGGCCATGCTTGGAGCCAGGGGGATGGAAGACACTTCCCCCCAAGATGTAAGTGGGGGGTAAGTCCCCCGAGTTACAGCACCTGCGTGGGAGCTGGAAGAAGATTGGCTCCAGGATATTGGTCCATATCTTCCCAGACTCATGATGGCAGCCCAGTAAACTTGGGATAATTCAGGGATGCTGGCAGGTGTAACTGGTTGTAGGAGGAGTCGGAAATGGGGGTACAGAGGAAGATTGGTGTGGGGATTTATACTGAGACAAGGCAGCCATTGGGGGGAACATGCGGTCTTAGTGAGAGTACAGACCCCTTCGCAGCTTTGGTGAAGGGGGGACCATGAGGTTTTGCCAGAGTGAGGATCTCCTCACAGTTCTGGTGGAGGAAAGAAGAGACTTTGCCTGGACAAATGGGTACAAATAACTCTTGCCAGTAGACCATGAGAAAGTGCCACATGGCTTTGGATTAATTGGATATCCTGCCTGGACGGCGACCTGGCTGATGGTGCCAGTGGCCTGGAAACACGGACCTGTGCTCTTCCCCTGAGTTATGGTACCCTGAATTAGGGCAGGGGGGAGACAGGAGCTGCTGAGTGCATCTGTGGGTATCTTAAAGGACTTTGATATTTTAATGAGGACATTAGGTCACTACTTTAAGTCTGTATAGCCTTAAATAAACATTTCCTTTCCTTTTCACAAATCTCTGGCATTGAGAGATATCTTTCCAATTGGCAGCTGACAGATGAGCCCAGTAGGTGGTCTGGACGGTATTAGTATACCTTCCTCCTGAGTCCAGGCCCCTGTGTGTGTATGTGACTGTTCTGTAACACTCTTAGAGTTTGAAACAGTTGTAGTTACTTCCTATGAGAAACTCACCTAATCTCCCAACACTGCTCACATTTACCTCTCAACTCACACTTGCATTACATCTGCTTAAAATACTATGTACCTCTTGCTACCATTTAAAAATTATCAGTTTAGGATTAGGATGATGCTGGCCTTATAAAAAGAGTTTGGGAGTCTTCCCTCTTCTTGGACTTTTCAGAATAGCTTGAGAAGGATAGGGACTAGCTGGTCCTTTAATGTTTTATAAAATTCTGCAAAAGCTTCCTGCTCAGGGCTTTTGTGTGCCAGGAGTTTTTTGATTACTGCTTCCATTTCACCAGCTGTTATTCTGTTCAGGCTTTCTGCTTCTTCTTCATTCAGTTTTAGGACATTATATGTTTCTAGAAATTTGTCCATATCACTCAGGTCTTCAAATTTCTTGGCATATAGTTGTTTATAGAAATTTCTTACAATCTTTTGTATTTCTTCGGTGTCAGTTGTAATCTCTCATCTTTGTTTCTGATTATATTTATTTGAGCCCTCTATTTTTTCTTGATGAGTCTGCTTAAAGGCTTGTAGATTTTTTTTTATCTTTCCAAAGAGCCAGCTCCTAAATTTATTGATCCTTTGGATTATTCTTTTAGTCTCTATGTCATTTAGTTCTGCTCTGATCTTGGTTATTTCCTTCCTTCTACTAGCTGTGGGCTGTCTTTGTTGTTGTTCCTGGAGTTCTTGTAGGCGTAGGGCTAGGTTGTTTGTTTGAAATGTTTCTATCTTTTTTAGGCAGGCCTGTATCACTATGAACTTCCCTGTCAGGACTGCCTTTGCTGTGTCCTATAAGTTTTGGGTTGTTGCGAGTTCATTTTCATTTGTTTCCAGAAACTTTTTGATTTCTTCCTTGATCTCATTCTTTTTTTGAATATTTTATTTATTTATTTTTAGAGAGAGGGGAAGGGAAGGAGAAAGAGTGGGAGAGAAACATCGATGTGTGGTTACCTCTCGTGTATCCTTTACTGGGGACCTGGCCTGCAACCCAGGCATGTGCTCTGACTGGGAATCCAACTGGCGACCCTTTGCTTCACAGGCCTGTGCTCAATCCACTGAGCTACACCAGCCAGGGCCTTGATTTCATTCTTAACCCATCCATTATTTAATAGAATGCTATTCAGTCTCAATGAGTTTGAATATTCTTGAGTTTTCTCCTGGAGGTTGGTTTCTAGTTTCAAGCCCTTGTGGCTCGAGAAAATGTTTGGTATGATTTCAATTTTCTTGAATTTGTTGAGGCTTGTTTTGAAGCTATAATTTTTAGTTTTAATAGTTCCTGAATTATTCATCATTTTAAATTGTATATATCTTTCAAAATGTCTTTATTAACACTTAGATATTAAGTTTGTCAGATTAGTTAAAATTTCAATGTTTTACCTAGTGATGAAGTGTCTTAAAAATCTGGGAAAGATGATAAATAGAACATCCTGAGTACAGGAAAATGTTCTAATTTCTCTTTGCTGTGTCACATTTAAAAGTGTACTGTTTTAAAACATATTTTACCCTCATTTCCTTTTGAAACTTTTTTAGAAACAGGAATTTCTGGTTCTAAAAAAAAATGGATGAAAAGCTGTCTGATTTTTTTTTCCTGAGGAAATTCATTTCCAAGCCCAGTTTTAATGTATTGCTTGTGTGGATTCATAGTCTGCATGGCTCAAAATTCTAAGAAATTCACTGGGGAAGGAGAAGAAGAAACGTGGAGGCTGACTGACAGAAAAAAGTATTGTGAAATACACTTGCCAAAATTAAATGATAAAAATTTAACAAAGTTAGTAATTTCTACTCAGATCTGAGCTACTTGTAGTATGTACCCATGAGAACACAATTTGTAGACATATGTGGGGTGGTGGAACAGGGTTACTTAGCTAAGCACCAATGGGAGCAGAAACAAATAAAATGTAGATATTGTGCCTGCCTTCAAGCCCCTTATCCTGTTGCACAGAAGGTGAGGCAAATATAGAAATGACAATGCTAGGAGTAGCATAATATAGTGCACATCAGGATAAATGTATAGGGCACATTGTGTGGTCCTAACAGACAAGAGAACAACATCCCCACAGGGACAAAGGAAAACCCTTATGAAAAACAGGGCATTGCACTTGGGGGTTAGGAAGCATAAAGTGACACTGGACACAGCATTTTGTAACTTTGTATAGCAAGGTCTATAAGCCTCAGGTGCTCTTGGTGTTTCCCATAACAAAAAAAGCAAGTGTAGCTATGAACAGAATGGGATATTTGACTTTAACAGTAAAGAAATGACATAGTTCTAGATATTGAAAAGATCTGGGGGATGATCATCATAGAAGGTCACTGGGGGAGAGTAGAAATGTTGAAATTTGACAATGAAAAGAACAAAGCACTAAGAACTACTGTTTGGGTCATTTTAATGTCGTGAAAGAGGATGACGGGGCTTGGAAAGGGGATAATTATGAGAATGTAATGAATACTTTAATGTCAGGAATTTCTTTTTTTTTTTTAACTTTTTTATTGATTATGCCATTACAGTTCTCCCATTGCCCCCTTCATTCCCCTCCACCCTGCCAACCCCCTCCCACCCACAATCCCCCTCTTTAGTTCTTGTCCATGTATCATAAGTTCTTTAGCTTCTACATTTCCCACACTACTCTTGCCCTCTCCCTGTCTATTTTCTCCCCACCGTCTATGCTACTTATTCCCTGTGCCTTCTCCCCACCCTCTCCTCCCACTCCCCTGTTGCTAACCTTCCATTTCTGTGGCTCTGCTCCTGTTTTAGGTGACCGC
>PVKM010000207.1:0-129492 GCA_004027735.1 Carollia perspicillata
TCTAATCTCCTGGATTTTCTCCTTCCCTTTTAACTTCAATCCATGTGTTTTTCCTTTAATCCTCTCTTGTGCCCTTTCCAGCATCCCACATCATACCTCTACTGGGATTTATTTGCTGATCCCAAACGAGTTTTGGTCGGTTACAGTCTATTTGGTGACTCTATAAATCACCTACCATACTTCTTCAAAGACAACAGAATGCACCTGGTGAAACTGTGAAACTCAGAACAGCACAGATTCCGCTGAGTGAAAAAGTAAAACTTTTGCAGGGGTGCCCAACCTGTGGCTTGCAGGCTGCATGCAGCCCAGGATGGCTGTGAATGTGGCCCAACACAAAATCGTAAATTTACTTAAAACATTGAGATTTTTTTCTGATTGCGTGTCACAATGTAATTAATGTGTGATCCAAGACAACTCTTCTTCTTCCAGTGTGGCGCAGACGCCAAAAGGTTGGACACTCCTGCAAGTATCCATGTAAATAAGTACTCTCTGCCAGAAAAAAAGCACACACGAAATTATTTTTTAAACGTTACCATTTAAGACTTCAGTCTCTGCAGTAATGCAAGAACCTCCAAGGAATCTTTCCCAAATAAGAGCCAATCTGGGGAAGCTCTGTGGCTAAATAAGCATCCTTCCCAAAAGTAACAGATATAGAAAAAAAAAGTATGCAGAATCAAATCTGCTCATCTTAAACCATGGAAACACATTTAAACCCCTTTAATATCTTTTTACATATAAAGAATAATTTCACACATTCTTAAAATTTTCACGAGCCATATTTATCCCTCAGGAACGCTGCAGTGTCAGACGCAAACTTGAAAGTAGTGCTCCTAGACCAGCGTTCAATGAGACGCACAGCAGAGCATGGGCAACCTCCGACATGGTACCAGGGCACAGACCACTGCAGGGTTGGCAGTACCTCATGGAAGCGATTATGACCCAATTAACCATATTCCCCAAACCACAGTGATTCTCGTCAGACGCCTAATACTAATCTTATTTTGACACTGCCTTAAAAAAAGGCCCAATATCAAAAGAGTACGTTTCCTCTGGAGAGGAAAAAGGGATACTTCTGTCATATTAAAGGCAATATCTATCAATGAAAAATTTAATGATTGGCTTCAAATCCATTTTTAATAACATAAAATATGTAATTTTTATTGTGTTTTAAAGAAAATAAAGATAGTATGACACAAAATTTATTTTTAAAGCTACAATAAAATACTTCCTAATGCATACAAAAATGTAAAATGACTGATGCCTTTTCAATAAAGATACCATATACAACATTTACTGACCAGAGAAAACAAATAAGTGTTTAATGACTTCGGTCCTGTCCCCAAGTCATCTTATCGAGCGATACATCATGAAATCAATAGTTGTACATCTAGGAAATTTGCCAATGGAGCTCTCCTCCACTGGAGTGTATATTTTAATCTGTCTCATGTGGGTGTCTCTTCCATTTTGGTGATTGGCTAGAACAGCGATCTGTATCATGAATGTGCGAGTTGGCTTCTTATGATTATCGGTTAAGGGGACGTGAATCCAGCCGCTTGGTTCCACCAATTCGAGTTGCTGCCAGGAAAAGAAAAGTCAGATTAGGTTTTCACCCAATGAACGTAGTTTATTGCAGTGAACGTATTCTAAAGCTGACTTAGCTGTGCACGGCGTCAGATGGGCGCCAGGCTGCTCAGGGTGGTCACGCTGTCAGCTGTGCAAATGTCTAACCCCTGTGTCGTACATCTGACGCTAGTATAATACTGTGTGTCAACTGTAATTTAAAAATTGCCAAAAGTTTTAAATAGAATAAAAAAAATAAAGTTGACTTAAAAACTGACCTCTTTCTCACTGAGAGAATGACAACAGGATAGTAACTGTTACCAGTTACTGGACACTTGAACCGTGGTCTGTTTTTCCAGTTGCTAAGCACATGACACGTGCCATCTTGGTAGCTAGTCTTTGTGTCAGAGTCAGACAGGTATAAATGTATACATCCAATCAAAGACCATGCTGATACAAGCAGGAAAAGAATCTAACATTTTTCTAAAATATTTCATTTTAAGAAACATGTTCCAAACTCATAAAACAATCAGATTCTATATAAACTGCAAACTCATATAACAATCAGATTCTACATAAAATTTCAAGGATATTAACAAAAGAAAATCAGTCATTAAATATGCATGGAACAAAGCTTTCTTTCTGGACATAGTTAATAAGTGATCTATTTGTCTATTCTAGATGATCTAAACCTAAAATCTAGATTTTAAATGTTCTTCAATAAGAAATGCCAGATGATTTTTTTTTAATTTTTTAATTTTATTTTAAACAAGAGTCCAAACTGTCCTTACTTAGAAAGGAAAATCGTAAGTCAAAAGGTAAACCAAAGTTTCTACAAATTTTCCTAAAGTTATGACACAGTTTAAAAAAATACTGATTTTTAAATTATCTTAATTACTGGACAAAAACAAACTATAGACATTACAACAAATACAGGTTTATCTTATCAACACAATCAAAGGGCAAGGAGCCTCAACGACTCTAAACTGGGGTCCCGCGAGTTTCTCTAGAAAAACAACTGAATGAATGCCACTGTCTTCTTCTGTTGCTCCCCACACTCTTCTATTTATTTCTTCTCTTTCATTCTTTCCATAACTTAACTTCCTTTTCTCTCCTTCCATCTTTTCTATAAAGAGGGTAGGTAGAGATGGGGCAAGAGAACTATCACCTAAGGTAGCTGGTGTTTAAGACTAAAGGATTTCCCCCTTTTAACTATGAAATAAGAATAGTTGAATCTCTACCCCCACGGTGTTTTCATCAGTGACATTTTATGAACTTCTATTAGCACTAACTCAAAATGAGTACATCAGAAATCTGGTTTCTATCACTAACGTTTTATTCATTTGGGCCACAAACAGTCACTGAGTACACTCGAGCAGGCGTCACTTCTGCCTGACCTGTGTACCAGGGGTGTCAAACTCATTTTCACCAGGGGCCACGTCAGCCTCAAGGTTGTCCTCAAAGGGTCAAATGTAATTTCAACTCCTTAACAGTTAAGGAGTAGTTACATTCATACAGTCCCAAAATTATTTCAGCCTTTTGAAGGCAACTTTGAGGCCGATGTGGCCCCAGTGAAAGTGAGTTTGACACCCCTGCTCTGTCTGGAAAAGCAAAGCAACAGCTTCTTCTAGAAGCTGGAAAAGGTGAGAAACAGTTCTCCCCAAGAAGCTCCAGGAAAGAACGCACCTTGCTGCCACCTTGGTTTTAATTCATTAGCCCATTTGGGACTTCTCACTTCCAGACTGTAAGGTACCGAACTTGTGTTGTTTCAAGCCACTAAGTGCGCGGCAACTGGTCACAGCCGCCGCGACAGGAAGCACTACAACAGCTGTGCACGGGAGTCCAGAGGAGGGAGAAAGCACTTCCGGCTGAGGTCATCTCTGCTCCAGGTACATGCACGACAGCGAACGAAAAGGAAGGCCAAGATTCTAAATTCGGCTCCTTACTAATACACTGTTTTTGACAAATTTAACCATTCTTCCTAATAGATGTGAAGTTATTTTCAGAGTACTTATAATTTACATGCCTCAGTGCACAAAAAGCTGTATTAAGATTTTAGAACAGACATGACTTCGCGCACGATATACACAGAATTATAAATGCAGTAAACTATTCAATAAATACAATTAATAACCGGTTTCTGCAGGACATATCATCAAGGCTACCGATCTCGGTCACTAAAAGCACACAGGGCTGATAATGCCTCTCACGCGGCTTTGCCGTCGACCGCGCAGCCGAGGGTCATAAACACCAACTCTTGCATCTGCTTCGCTTCTATTTTGCCCAGTTTAAAATTCTCAGTCATCTCTAAAAAGTTATTATGAACTTATTTCATAGATATAAAAAAACCCAAGTATACATAGTATGTATAAATTTAATTTTTTGTAAATGGTTAAAAGATTAACACATAAAAAATCATTCATATTATTTTTATATTTTAAACAGAAAATTAACGAAAAGCCGAAATTTTGCCAAAACAACTTTCTTGTTTTTTCTCCCATTTCTGGTTTGGACCTCAATAAATGAAAATTTCACCACCATTAGGATAGAATTTTTGCCCTGGCCAATATGGCTCAGTTGGCTGGAGCGTGGCCCCATAATCAAGATGTCGCAGAGTCCATTCCTGGTCAGGCCACACACCTGGGCTGCGGCTTCGAACCCCAGTCCAGACGTGGGTGTGTGCGAGCCCGGGTCCGGATGCATACCGTCCCTGCTTGGGCTCTGATCCCCAGGCCGGACGTGAGAGGCAACCAAGCAATGCTTCTCTCTCGCATTGATGTTTCTCACTCTCCCTTCCTCTCTAAAAACAATTTTAAAAAACGTTCTTGGGTGGGGATTAAAAAAAAGATAAAAATTCTTTCTGTATTCCTCCTTGTTCTTCTTTCCTTCTGCCATCTCCCACTTTTGGCTCCTTTCTCCATATAGTCACTCACTTGAAAAGTTTTGGGTTTTCTTTAAATTTTTCACCTGCTAGTTATCTGCATCCCATTCCAATTGAGTTTTGTCCCACCACTAAAACCAGTCTTGTCAAAGTCACCAGTGACTCCCCACCTTGCCAAATCAACTCCTTCTAGGAATGGTTCTTTGATGCAGCTTAACTGTTGTATTCTGGATTTTATCTAATAACGTGCCTGACCAAGACCTATTTCTGTTTTAAATTTTAAGGCTTTTAAAACTTTATATAATATTGTAGTTTAAATATAGTTTTGTATACAAAAATATATAACATTTACTAAAGCTAGTAAATGTTGTAAATGACAAGAAAAATAACTGGTAACTCAGTAAAGATCGATAAATGTAAAGATTAATAAAGTGAAGACTTATTAATGCTAAGCTAATAGGATACTTGAAACTGTCCTCTGGAACTGTATCCAGACTGTGACTTCAAGTACCTCTAGTGGATATGAGTCGATGGTTTAAAATTGTGTATTTCCTTCTTAACAGGCCACTTCTGAAGGGACCAGCAGGAGGAGAGCACTGATTCAGAGCTGATGCTCAGCCCTGCTTGCCTCTCCAGCCTTATCTTGGTCTTCCACCTACTTTCAGTTACATAACCTGCAACAATGTGAAAATAAATTTACACTATGAAGGAAGCCGATTCTGAAAATATTCCAAATATCAAGAGATGGCAAAGAGATATTAACTGTATTTCATTTAAAATGCGTCACTTGCTGTGTGCAGGGATGCAAAAAGATTTTTTTAATTAAATGAAATTAAATGAATTGCTTGGAACAAAAGAACTATGACTCCCACGGGTCACAGTTCTGAGAGGAACCTTCTCGCGCCACCTACGGCAGCTTTGTAACATGTCACCTTGGCTCAGCCTAAACTACACTTCCCGGGATTCCCTTCCTCACGTGTTTCTCGTGGAGGGGGGGACACGAAATATTTTCAGACAAGACTGGGAGCGCAGAAGTGAAGCAGCAGCCACGCCCGTGGACTTCGAGCTCCAGTATCAGACGTGCACACAGCTTCAGATTATTTAAGCAACTCCTACTGGTGTAAGGCAAAATCCCTGTAACAAGCCCCTTCTTACATACTGCCACCCCCACACCCCCAACCACGCCCCAGCGCTTTGCTTCTCTGACTGAACCTTCACGACACACACACGGTCGCTGAGCTGGAGGTCCAGAAAGGATGCTTCCAAGAAGAAAACGTGGAACCAAGAGAGTATATGTGACTGCTGCATGAGACGGTTTATAAGTCTGTTAGAGAATTTAGGAATGTATTGATAACTGATAACATTTTAGAAATTAAGGAAAAATGAGGCAACTGTTAATTACAGAAAAATAAAATTGGGTTTAAAAAGTAAATTTAAGCATAGGCCATGATGTAAATCAGGTAGAAATAACGTTTATGTGATTATAATAATGAAAACGTGCATAATGATTTCAGCAAATACCATGAAAAGCTACACTAGGAAAATGAAAAGAAGGACAGTGCACTGGAGAAGAAATGAGATTTCAGAGCTAAATCTGATGTTTCGTAGCCAGATATCATTAGATCGCACCTTTAAATACCAGTAGGTACAGACACACTGTGCAGAACCGTGCTTCTCTGTGACAGACATCTGTTACATCTGTTATTTGGAAAGGAGAGCAAGTAAGGCTAAAGCAACCAAGGGCACTGCTGCTCCGGAGTGGGAGGGGACACGGGAGACGGGAGAGCTGCTGCTGTCCCAGATGCTGCTGCAGTCCTCCCAGACTTCCAACCTGTGCACATGTTTTACTGCAGCAAAAATATGTGTACACAATAAAAATATTTTTAAAAACTAAGGAAATTATCACAGAAAGTTAGAGCCACGGTTAACTCTAAGAGGCAGGAAAAGGACTGTGATGGGGAAGGGAAGAGGGTACACTCCCAGCTTCTGGGATGCTCATAAAGTCCCACTTTACCCTAGAAAGTCGCACACACATAAAAACCACCCGTGTGTTTCGGGGCCCGTGGGGAGGAACGGCGCTGAGCACCCAGAAGAGCCCAGCGCACAGCCTCCAGTCGCAGTCGCAGAGCTCCGCAGGCTGGGGACGAGGCTCCGTCTCTGCCAAGTCCCTGACGTTCCAGGTACATTACGATCCGCTGTTAAATGGGCTCTGAAGTAAATACATGTCTATTTCCTTTACATTTCACACTAACTTGTTTTATCCTAGGACAAATATGAAACAGAACTTGAATGTACAATACTATGAGAAAATCTTACGCAGATTACACAAATTGAGACAAAATTTTCATATGCATGAGTAATTCTTAAAGTATAGCAATTAAAAAGTACACTGTCATTCTATCACCATAAATTTTAATAGTAAATAAATTCTCAAAACAAGGAGAGGTTAAAGCCAGCCTTTAGGTACACATTATAGGTACACATATTGGTAACACATCCAAGGAAACAGGCTGTGTGATGGCATCTGCTGGGCTACAAACCACTGAAAAATAGACGGAGGCATCAGGAGTTTAAGATCTCAAAGAATCACTATGAAATACTTTTTCTATATGTCATTTAACCACTAAGTAAATAATTGCTTATTTTAAAAGTCCAGTTGAAGCAGGACACCCAGTTACCATTTTTTAAGAAGTTCAGTAGAGCAATGAAGCCTTTAGAAAATCTTTTTACAATCAAGCTTCCTTCAAAAGAACTGTTAAAAACTAACGCAAGACTTATGAGGAGCAAGAGACAAGCTCAACAGATACATCTGATTAAGAGACATCTAAAGATTTTTGCTTCCAGGGTGTCGCAATCCCAGGGAGGCAATGAATAAAAAGCAGAATTCCGACTGCAGTGCAATCGATACATTTGAAGGAGACATGGAGCTCTTAAGGGCACTAGAAAGAAAAGCAATGGGAATTATTTAGAAGTGGATGGAAGAGACATCCATTAATTAAAGCTGACTCCATTCTGGCTTTATGATTTTTCCTTTTTCTATGAAATAATCACAGTTAAGAACAACTAACGTGTTTGGAACAATTACTCTTTGCCACACACAGTATTAACAGTTTTACATATACTGATTTTATCCAGGCCTATGGAGTACACTATTTTCACCTTCATTTTATACCCAAGAAATCTGAGACACAGAGAAGCTAATTTTCCAGGGTTCATAGTTAGGTGGCAGAGCAGAAACTCAAATCCCAGTAAGATGACTCCAAAGCCCATGCACTTGGATTTTATCAACTCAAAGATTTAAAGTGAGTCCAATAGTTACGTGTAGCTGAAACTCCCCAATTTCATGAGATTACACAGAAAAGTGTACCAGTGGGTGCTTTTACAGCCTATAAAAACATCACCAGTTTTCAGGGCTTTGCTCCTTTCAGCTACCATTTACTGAGCTGCTCCCACGGGGCAGGCACTTAACACACATTTGCTGCAACCATCCCAGCACCACATCCCTAATTCACAGCTGAGGAACCGAAGTTCAGAGAGGCTCTATGATTTGCTGAGGGCTACCTAGCCAGCGCAGGATGAAGCCTGCCAAAACTCTGAACATCACAGTAATAACGTATGTCTGTCCGAGATAAAAATATAACAAAAATGTATTCTGACAGCGGTATGAGTGAACAGAACTGTGAATTCACGAAGCTATAACGCTGCACATGCTCTGAAGAGCTGCAGACCTGGGGGGGGGGGGGGGAAGGAAAGAAGCGGAAGTCTCATCAGCACACCCTTCGTTTCTGACCAGACATGGGCCCTAGAAGTAGAGCCCGATGGGGAGCACAGGAAGTGCGTGTCACAGACCAGGCAGAGGTGAAAACCCAACACGCACCTCCAGGTCTATTAAAAATTAAATGCAAACATCTCTCGAATTCTCAATAACAGGTTGTCAAAACAGCTGAACTAACCACCCCCCAATGCACACACACATTCTGCTCGCAAGATCTGTGATTTCCACAGGTCCCATAACTCATATATATAACAAATTTTGTTTACAAAAGTACAAAAAGAACACCTCATACTTTACTTTTAATGTTTATCCAAATCTAAAACATTTGTCTTGAATAGTTAAGGTGGAATTATATAAAATGAATATTTTGGAGTAAGAAGTAATGAATTTTATTTAACATGAATTTTAAAAGCACTACACTAAGTCTACTACTTATTACTTACGTGTTATGAAGTTAGACTTCATCGTGATGTAAATTACTATCATTTTGAGAAAAAAATGTTACCTTGTTTCTTCACACTGCAACCAGTGACAACCGAGTAGAAAAAGCAGGGACATTCTTGTTCCATTCACAAGCACCAACAAACAGCTCAGCGGGGAGGTGGCAGTGTGCCAGGCTGCCCTGTGAGCAGTTGGGCCTGGTGGCAATCAGCAGGCGCAGGCCCTTGAACACTAGCATGTTAAGGAACTGATGCCTCTCCTTCCCTTTCCTGGAGGTACATGTGAGGCTGACCTTGTTCAGATGGCAATCTTTTCCATCCACAGGACTGAAAGAAAGGCCAGGACTGATCAAGAGTGAACTGAGCGCGTGTGAGAGATCAGCAAGCACCTCTGCCTACTGGACTGACTAGCCATCGTCAGATTTAAGTATCTGAATTTCAAGTGAAATACAGGAATTTTATGATATTTTTATATTCACCTAAAATAAGACTTTAAAGGGCAAAATCAATATTTAAATCAATTCTCCATATATAGATCTCAAAAAAGCTCATTATTTCCTACCTTCAATACTTTATTATTTCACTTCAAGTTTTTCATTATTTTTTACTGCAGAAACACATAAGCCTTTCTTTCCTCTACTTCTTGATGTGCCAGTGACAATCATGTGACATACATCCACGCAGCCGCTCTTATAAACAGAAACCCTCACAAATGAACACTGTGGGGACCAGCAAGCGCCGCACTGCACTCGGGAAACACAGAGGCTTTCTTCCGAGGGGAACTCCCAGCGGGAAGGCGACGTGCACGCCTCCGACACCGACGCTCACAGGGCCCACGGCAGACGACCCGGCGGGCGGCTTTCTGTGTTTTTTGGATTATGCTCTGGAGGTGCTGGCACAATGGAATTTCAATATCATAATTGCTTATTTCTCTGTATATCTTTAAAATAACAGGTAAAGAAAAAAATCAACTATGAAAATAACAAAACAAAAATGTTTTTAATTCTTC
Source organism: Carollia perspicillata (assembly GCA_004027735.1). NCBI lineage: Eukaryota > Metazoa > Chordata > Mammalia > Chiroptera > Phyllostomidae > Carollia > Carollia perspicillata. The sequence continues at coordinate 9,666 of PVKM010000207.1, forward strand.
CTTTCAAAGGATGTAATTTATAACCATTACACAAATAGCGAAGAAGCACAAAGGGGGGGATAAAGTAATGTTCCAAAGGTTCAGTTTACAAGGACCTCACACTAAGTTTTTTTTTCTCTTACTAGAAACAGTATTATTTGCTAAAAATGCACTAGCTGCCAAGAGCCATGGTCCATCTAAAGCAAAATGCTTAAGATGGAAACAGAGTGTTAATACAGAAAAAAGGGCAAGATTCAGCATGCAGATTTCTGTAAAACCTGGTTTAAAAATAATAAAGTCTTGATTTTGATATCTTTTTGACTGAAAAGTAACTGTAATCATAGATAAAATACTAATATATACTGCACTGTATTGAAACAAAAAGATATAATCAAGTTTCAAACTTTCTAATTAAACCCTTTTTTTTTGGTAAGTTATTGGGAATTCAACACTAGTCTTGGTTCACATGATAGAACAATGAGAAAAGTTTCCGAATGGTTGAGCACTAACCCTGACGAGTGGGGAGAGCCAACTACAATACATTATATGGTAGCATAACCTGCCACCCACGTTGCTGAGAGAACAGCTTTCAAACACATGCACTGAGCTGTAAAACCACAAAATCCCTCACTACACATTGTCTTTCCTACTCTAGGTGAAATATACCATCAATTCTTTCCGTTATAAATCTTTTTTTATTACTATTTTTGAAGTTCACTTAACAATTTGATTGTCTTCTTATAATGTAAAAGATGCCTTTTTTAAAAAAAGAAAATGCAACAGGAATGTTATTACCTTTCTACAGCATTACAGTGAGGGCTGGTATCTGCTGCACAATTTCTCTGGCTTCCTTTTAGGGACCCATATCCCCCAGTGAGATTTAAGCTAAAGTTTTTTTTTTTTTTTTTCCCTTTAAAGACCAAACCCTGATAGTGGTTCACTAAACTTCTTAAAGCATTAAACTTCTTGAAAACATTTGTCTTCTTTAAGAAAGACTGATCTATTGCTCTGGGGGTTCTTTAATAAAATGCATGGTTTGCATCATTACCAAAAAAGACAGACAGAGCGAATTGTCAAAATTTGTTAGGGAGTGACAGTTCTCTCTGTCTCTTCTAACATTTCTCCCTTCCCCTACTCTGGCACAAATCCAAATCTCAACCAACTTACCAACAAATAAACAAACAGCCATTTCAGATTCAAGGATACACTGGTGCCTTAGGCAATTATTTGTCTTACATTAAGTGAAGCAAGACTGCAGGATGACAACTGCTTCACCCTTATTACGGTGCTGCGCTGTGTCAAAGCTGTGTGAGTCTCACCTTTCAGCAAACAGCTCCCTGCAATATCCTAACCTGTACAAAGGGGCTTGAGGCAGAGAACAAGAAGGGAAAAAATACAGCAAACTTAAAGACACTACCTTTACAGAGATTCCCAGACACTACTTTTTGGAGTTTTAAGATGTTTAAAATCTTTTCTAAAGCTATGTGTTTCTAACATTTTGCCTAATTAATTTCCCTCCCATATTTTCCTCCTATAGGACTTTTACATTCCCTCCCCCCACTTCCGCCCACCAAGACCCACCCCCCACCCACGTCTGCTAACAGTCAGAGTGTTCCAGGACAGTCACAGGGCCTAACAGTTTCTTCCAGTTTCAACATCTGCAATGTTGTTGGCAAAGAGAATTTTATTTGTAAGTGTTTCTATTATACTGACAAGGTCAGTTAGTCCTGTGAACTATTGGTCTTTCTGCCTGATGGCTTGGTGAATTACTCAAGTGGGTTCGTTCATAACCTATAACTGAATGCAGCCAATTAACCTCAGAAACATGACAATGCTGGTGTCTAACGGGATATCAAGTCTATCTTAACAGACCACAGTAATGCCATTTTCCCCAAATTGGTGGTATATTATTTGATAGCAACTTCGTATTTTCCTCAAATTGAAGTTATGGTATACAAATTTCATAGAGTAATTTCTATTTTATGGAAGTTTACCATAACTATGTTGCAGCTTTTAAAAACAACAATCAGCTATTATATATAGATTTGCCTACGTGCTTTATCCAACTCCATAATGAATATGAGCTGTGATAACTATGTGTGGTGCCAAATGAGTGCTGGAAATATAAGGAGAAACACTTTGTAAAGTATATAATTGTTTAACCAAAATGCTGTACACCTGAAACTAATACAAAGTAATACAAATGTAAACTGTAATTGAAAAAAATTTGTTAAAAAAATTTTTAAACCTGTAATATGCAATACCCTGTGCTCTTAATCAAGATTTCTCCAGAGGTACAGAAAGCACTACTAGTCTCCTAAAAACTATGTGGAAATATATGTGCACTGCAATTCAAATTTTCAAAAAATCTTTAAATTGTCAAATATTATTTATATTTTGAAAAGAGAGAGAGAATTTAGCCCTGGCCAGTGTGGCTCAGTGGACTGAGTCCTGGCTGCAAACCAAAGGGTTGCTGGTTTGATTCCCAGTCAGGGCACGTGCCTGGGTTGCGGGTCAGGTCCCCAGCAGGGGGGCGTGCTAGAGGCAACCACACACTGATGTTTCTCTCCTTCTCTTTCTCCTTCCCTTCCCCTCCCTCTAAAAACAAATAAATAAATACATTTTTAAGAAGGAGAGAATTTGCATTAGTTGAGTATTTACTGCGTGGCAGGCAATATGAGTGAGTACTTTGCATACTTCATCCTACTTAGTTGCCCCAGGAATCCCGTGAAGCGAGCGTTACTTCCCTATTCTTGTGTGAGGAACCTGTGGTTTCAAAGGGGCAGAATGTGTCCCCCAAGTCTCTCACAGCTACCAAGGGATGAAACAGGTTTGAAATCTGTGTAGTTTGCTAAATTATGGTCTTTCAACATCAGCGGGTCTAAACAATGTGAGATGATCCCCAGTTGACTCTCAGATCATCTTATAACAACTGGACCCTGGAGTACTGCTGAACTTGAAAACCACTCCGTAAGAGAATGATACCAAATTATTTACCTGGCAACAATTAGGAGATGAGCGAATGAGTAAGTTTGGATAGCCACACGACTGAATCAACACTAAAGTTTCAGTAACAGTAAGACAATACTCCAGTTTTTTCTTATCGGTTCCAAGTCAAATGCACTCTCATGTATATGATCTTCCACACACAGGCCCATACGCTTGTGTTACCTGCTCACACACACAAACACACAATACTCTCACTTTCTAAACCGAAAGTATTGTCTATTATGCCAGGCCACAAAGAAATGAAAAACTGTCTTAATACTTTAGGTATCAAGGTATATCAATTTTCTGCAAATAAGAATTTTTTAAAAGATTTTATTTATTTATTTTCAGAGAGAGGGGAAGGAAAGGAGAAAGAGAGGGAGAGAAACATCAATGTGTGAGAGATACATTGGCTGCCTTTCACACACCCCCAACTGGGGACCTGGCCTGCAACCCTGACTGGGAATGGAACCAGCGACCTTTCGGTTTGCAGGCTGGCACTCAATCCACTGAGATACACCCCCTAGGGCGCAAAGAAGAATTTTAAAAATAAGTTGAATAACTTTATATAGTAATCTTTTTAAACTATTTGATCTAGTGAACCAACTTAACATATATTGTAGCAAAAACTGTGTTGTGTTGACCTCTGCTTTTGCGTTACAAATTTCGAACAGAAGCAATTTCTTCAACTGTCAGGACAAAGTGCTCTAAAAGCAAATGTCTGTTAACAGGAGCATTTCCAAATCTCAGTGACTACTCTCAGCCTCCCTGCTATGAGAGCCTACAGACTGGCTAGGGTGGCTCTCAGGACTTCATTCACTGCTTGGTGGAAATGTTACCTGCTAGCAGGTAATATAAGTGTTTGTAAAAATATTTGTGCAATTATGATGGAGCTTTTTGAAAAAATAATGGCCTGGCTAAATGTCACTGCAGTTAAGATATGCATAAATAACATTTTTTTAAAGTTCCCACTTATATCCCCTATTCTATAAAATTATTACTATTAATACTGTATTAGTTTAAAAGAACATATCCTGCAGAGAAAGTATTAGGGCTAATAAGTAGAATTCAGAGCCATCAATATTAAGTCAGTTTTGCTATATTTTAAATTAATCAAATAAAAAAAATACTGTAAGCACAAAAAATTCAAGAACGGAGTCCAAAACCAAGGGAAGTGTCCAAGTTAGTGACCTATTACCTTAGTAAGTGAAAAGAGATCTAGCATTTTGATACAGTGGGTCAACATGTGATCAAGTAGATTTCATGCTATTAACTGGGTCATATCAGAAAGATTAAAATTGTCTTCCAAAAGCCACAGATAGTATGTCATGGATGCTATAGTTTCAAAGGATTAAATCCATATATTTAACCCAATGCCAATGGAAATTTTATTAAAATAAAAAAACAAATAACTAGAAAATCCACATAGGATATATGCTCAGTCTAGTTTTGGACAATTGATATTGAAACTCCAAATATCAACATCAATGTGTTTAAACCACTCCCTGCTTCTACCCAACAGTGAGAAATTGGATCCCAAACAACTATGTACTATTAAGAGAACTTGCCTTAATAAAGATAGGACACATTCATCCCATACATTTTGACCTTGTGAAGTCATGTGTGAGTGAGGATAAAGCAAGCAGCACAAAACTAAAGAAAAAAGGAAGTATGGAAGGACATAAACTTACACTGACTGAAAAACCTACCATGTATTTGGTATATTACAGATGTTTTTACACATCTCATTCAATCTTCGCAACTACCCAGACAAGACAGGCATTTTGATTCTCATTTTTTAAGTAAATAAACAGGGGCTCAGAACGAACAGAGAAACTTGCCCTGTATCACAAAATAAAGAACTGGTAGTAGTAAGATTCCAACTCTGCTCTAACAGACTCCAAAACCCACAATGAAAGCAGCATGTCACAAAGACAATCGAGAAACATGTTCCTTCCTCTGGCTCAGGTCTCATCCTTCTGTCCCACTTCGAATCTGATACTGAAAACTCAGAATGCAGATTATGAAACAGCCTGGGTTTCTGCCCCGTCAGCCAAGGTCAGAGAACTCCGCGTTCAGTGGTAGGTCCAATCTGACCCTAGGGGAACGGCCGCACACTTCAAATGGCTCCGGCTCCAGGTTAAATGGAGTTCGATGAGTCATGATGACTCCGTGCAACTGACAGTCCCAGTCTCAGTCAACAGACACTCTTCAAATTTGAATTCCGTATTTGCCTTAGACAACCCTCTTTCAACCTAAAGAAAGTCTTCATACAAAAAGTGTTTTTAAAGCCAGGAGTACCTCCCAATGCCTTTCACTAATTTTCTTAGGGAAATAATAAAATTTTAAAATGAATGAAGCTAACGTTTAACAACTAGATTTTACAGATTAGCTGAGAAAAATTTTGCCTTCTTAGCCTTGTAGTACCTTAAATGTGCATCAGCTGCCTACATACTAAGGTAGAAGTAAAGGCAGGCAGAGATTTCTTCTCCTTCCTCAGTTGTTCTTCTTCCTTAAAGTTCCTTCCTTATCATATTGTACTTAACCTGAGCTTTTCACCTTTGGGGCCATGAAAAGAGGCAAGTTATGAGTCTCCATTCCTCACACCCCTTTGGTCATCATCTTTTCTAAGGCAACACCCTTATGAGCTCTCTTTAGGCTTTTCTGATACCAGGGAACACGTCCCGCTAAAGGTGCACACGACAGAGGAGGTGCGGCACAGATGCTCACCGACACGGTGCACAGCTGTGGGGCTCGATGCTGAGTGCGGTTCACAGAGGAGCTTGGCGGGGCTGCACTGGCTGCCTGGGGTGTGCCCTGCCTCTGTAAAGCTCTCTGCAAAAGAAACCTTGACCCCTATTTTTGCTTTTCACCTTTTTTTCCTAAAAGTAAAAATCCTCTTTGGAGTTCTTTTAGTTAGTGAAAACAGGTAGTAATGTAGGTCTTTCATGAGAGTCAAGTGGCATAACACATACTTTCAAAAAGCAAGGAATACCTGTATTTTCATTTTTAAAAAAAGACTTTACAGTTTTAGATTCAGCAAAATTGACAGGCAGGTACAGATTTCCCACACACCTCCTGTCCCACACAGGCAAAGCCTTCCCCATTAGCAACATCCCCCAGCAGAGAGGAGTATTTGCTGCAACTGATGACCCTATGTTGATGGTCCTCACCCAAAGTCCAGGGTTTCCATTAGAGTTCGTGCTTGGTGGTGTACACTTTATGGGTTTGGACAACTACATACAATGACATGTATGCACCACTATCATACAGAGCATTTGCAATGGCCTAAAAGTCCTCCGTGGGCTGCCTATTCGTCCTTTCCAAACACCCCCAACTCCGGCGAGCCCTGGTCTAAACTGTCTTCACAGTTTTGCCATTTCCAAAACGACACACAGTTGGAATTAAACGGCATGTAGCCTTTTCAGAGTGGCTTCTTCCACTTAGTGACATGCGTTTCAGGTTCTTCCGTGCCTTTCCAGGACCTGGCAGCCCATCTCTTTTCAGTGGTGCATGACGACCGCTGTCTGGATGGACCAAATGTGTACGCCAAAAGCGTCAGCATTACAAGTATCAATCACTTTTCAAAAGAATACACCTAAAAAGTAAAGAATTTTTAAGTATACTTCAAAAATCTATAGTCAATCTATCCCCTGTCAGTCACCAGCCCATTTCCTCAGCTGCACACTTCAATTTTTCTTAATAATGCAAAGAAATGTTCTGGTAACTTGTAATTTAATGTGCTTTTAAGGGAAAAAATGAAGGAATATGTACTGCACACTGATACCCCACTATACCCTTGACTTCCAGTGTGACACTGGACAGCTCACTTAGCCCCTCTGTACAATGGGCTTGTATGTGATTAAAAGTTGCTAACTGGTAGCCCTTGGCCGCATCTAACCTGTGAACATACCATATTTTACCAACACATTAAAAAAAATTGGGCATTTCCCATTCAAATCTATATTCTTGATTTCCCTCTAAAAAGTGTAATTGGCAACAATGGACCTACATTCCCATGTGCAACGAAGGCTCAAAATGCACAGCAGCTGTCCCCTTCGAGAAGGCATGAGCTTGCGGTGTTATGTTACCTCTACAGTTCCTTTCAGTTCTGCCCTTCTCACATTAAAAGTCAGAAAGATAGCAAAAAGTTCATTCGGCCTAAGTCTCAGCTTCATCTGAATGCAAGGACAGTGGGTCCTTCTGACCACCACTGAGCCCGGAGAGACAACATGGAACAGTGAGTGGTGCCGGCTTAGCTCAGTATGTGCAAGTACAAAGCGCTCGATAAATAAATAGCAGTGCTAACAAGAAGCACAGATAGTGGTGAACACAGTAACTCAAATACAATTCTACAATGATCCATCAAATCCACATCACAGCTGACATCCTGGTTCTTCTCTTCTGAACTAACACTGGTCCCATTTACAAAAATCAACTATTTGTCTCTGATCTTTGGAGATTATTAATTCTTCATGCTCCTCATATAAAATAAGAGGCTAAGAAAAAAAATGAAGGTGCTGAGTGGGCTCACTTCAGTTAAGATACGCTTTAAAAGTATGACACCATTGTTCAGCAGACGGTCAGCAAGACCTGCTGCAGATCTTTTCTGTTGCTACTACTGCTCTCATCAGGGCCATGAACACTACACCAAAATTTTCTGTAGGAAGAAGCCCAACTAACTCGTCTACCTCTTGTGAGTCATATTTCTGACAGAAGCAAAAAATTAAACAACAGAACGACCGTATGATCCTGCAGTCCCACTTCTGGGTGCAGACCCCAAAGGGCTGAAGGCCGAGTTTCGAAGAGATTTGGACGCCATGCGGGTGGCAGCGTTCGCTACTCACAGCAGTCAAGAGGTGGAAGCAACTCGAGTGCCCATCAACAGATGGACGGACAAACATAATGTGGTGTACTATACATACGACGGAAAATTAACTAGCCTTAGAAAGGAAAAGAATTCTGTCACATGCTACAACCCAAATGAGCCTTGAGGAAATTGTGCTAAGTGAAATAAGCAGTCACAAAAAAACAAATACTCTGTGAGTCCGCTTATATGAGGTATCTAAAGTCGTCAGACTCACAGAAACAGAAAACAAAATAGCGTTTGCAGGGACAGAGAGCAGAAAAAAATAAAAAGGAGTTATTTCATGGATCCCGATTCTCAGTTTTGCACAGTGAAAAAGTTCTGGAGATCTGTTACGTGACAATTTGAATATCCTTAACACTACTGATTTAAAAAATGTTAAGACGGTAAATGTCATATTATGCATTTTTAACACAATTAAATTTTTTAAAACATTTTCCGAGAGAAGGAGCTGAATGTGCCCAGGTAATCCTTCTGAAGCAAACTAAACAAGCACGGGCCAGCGGCAAGCCTACGGACTGAGAGCTGGGATACTCACTAAACACCCCTGTTTCCAACAGTGTGCTAGGTTCTCAGCCAAGGGCCCGCCCCTGCCCTGCTCAAGGGGCCACACTCGCTCAGGAGACTCTCCTTATTAAAAGGGGTTGATAACGTGCATCTCAACCACGTCGTTTAACCTTTTCTAAGCACATATTTCTATCGCATTACACCCTGCCACGGGTCAAACAGTGTTTTCATTCTGTGTTTCGTTTCCTTTGCCGTGGGCTGTTACTGCTCGTGTACTGCCGACAGGAAACAGTGCAGCTCCTCCACAGCTGCTGAGGGCGAGCACTTGTGGCAGCGACCTCACCGCACCCCGCTCTGGAAAGAGACCGCGTCAGCTTCGCAGTTTAAAGTACGCATCAGCAGGACACTAGCCTGCAACTCGAAGCATTATGAAACAAGAATCCCCTTCACAGTCTTCTTACTTGGCACAAATACTGTGGTGGGAAAATCTGGAATTCCTGCTATTAAAACAAATAATCTCATTAGGCTCAAATCTATAAGTTTAGAAACCATTACTCCGGAAAGCGATTAAACTATTTGCAAGAACTGCCTTAGTTGAGACTTTCATTGAACAAGTCGCCTATGAGAACACCTGTAACAGAGGCGTGTGGAGAGCACGCTGCAGTCCTCGCCCGGGCACCCTGCCCAGTCTCAGCCTCTGTGCCACCGTCTTCTCTCGACTATTCCCATCTACGGCAGTTCCCCTTGGCTTTTTTTGTGTGCGTTTTATATTATTTTTTAATTTTTTATTGACTGTGTTGGGGTGACACTGGTTAATAAAATGGTGAGTTTCCAGTGTCCAGGTCTATAATATGTCTTCTGCCTACTGTGTTGTGTGTCCACCACCCAAAGTGGAGTCTCCTTCTGTCGCTATTGATTCGCCCTGTACCTAACTCTTCTGCTTCCCCCCCGCCCCTCTTACAGCTGTTTTCATTGGATAATCTTTTTGTATCCTTTAATGTTAGTATTTCCATAGTTCCAGTCCTGGCACACTCCTTTTCTTTTTCTTTCTTTCTTTTTTATAGTTATTTATTTTTAGACAGAGGGGAAGTAAAGGAAAAAGAGAGGGAAAGATCAGTGTGTGGTTGCCTCTAGCACACCCCCCACTGGGGACCTGGTCTGCAACCCAGGCATGTGCCCTGACTGAAAATCAAACTAGTGACTCTTTGGTTCACAGGCCTTTCTCTTGAGTTCAACTTAGTTAAACCAACAGCCTTAGTAAAATCCTCCTAATTTTCACCTGGATATTACCTACCTGGTCTTTACATTGCTCTAGCCCCAGCGTTCCCAAGACTGAATTTTATCACTGTTGCCTCCCTAGATGCCTGACAGTAATAAGCACAGTCTGACTTTTGCCTATGTATTTTCACTGTAACAATTATATACTTATTCCCTGCAAGAATGTAAGCTCCTTACATATAGAGGCCATATTAGTATCACAATAAATGTGTTGAATGCATAAATACTTCTCCAGTCTTTCTTGCCATGCCCTCCCACCCACCCAGCTTCTAGGCACACTTAATTACCCGCCCTTCTGTCATTAAGCCCCACACTGAGGCTTCCACACCTTCTTTTAGAATGCCCCCACTTTGTTCTCCACCCGAGGGGGCTTTCTACTTATCATGAAGAGTCAGTAGAAAAACCTCTTAAACCAGTGCTATCCTAGTCCATCTGTCTCACATAGCCCCTACATCTATTTATTATTTACCTGTTGATATTTATCTGAGGGTCTCTTCCATCAGACCATGAAGTGCTTAAGGGCAGAAACCTGACTGACTCAGCTGTATCTCCAGCACCTCGCCCAGTACCAGACACTGAGCAAGCCCCAAGTAACTGTTTACCAAACAAAGCAAGAATTCATCTTGTATGCGAATGCCTGACTGCATCTCTTCAAAAATCTATAGTCTAAGTTTGCGGTCCAAGAGATACAAGAATATTTCTCTCTTAAAAATATATGATATTCTATTGCATAAAATATTTTAGTCTCAAATGGAAATACAGCCCAAACGCACAGTTATCTCAACTCCATTTTGGAAATAAGTAAAGTATATAATTATGAATAGTTTTTTAATTGCATATGTTACTTTTAAGTGAGGGATAAGAGATGATAACATTTGTGGTCTAAAAATTATGTGTATCACACCAAAGCATTCTATATTCATTTCAAAGATGTTCTAAATTTAGTTATAAAAACTGATTAAAAAAATATTTCTGCCCTGGCTGGTGTGGCTCAGTGGATTGAGCATTGATTGGCCTGTGAACCAAAGGGACGCTGGTTCAGTTCCTGGCCTGGGCACATGCCTGGGATGCAGGTCAGATACCCAGTGAGGGGTGCATGAGAGGCAACTGCACATTGATGGTTCTCCTTTCTCTCTTCCCTCCCCTCTCTGTAAAAATAAATAAAAATTTAAAAAATACATATATATATTTTTTCTTTTAGCTGAATTGAAAACCATTTTTTCCAAAGGCTCAATAAATTAAACACTCAATCCAATGTATCTTTGCAGATACTGCCTAAATCATTCCACTTTATACCTAGTTGTATAAGAAAGTAAATTTGAGTAGGTTTTAACATCATTTGATAGAGACAGAGTCTTTGTCTCCATCTTCTTATTCTACCACATGCATTAATGGAACTCAATTTATAAAAGTAAACGTTATTTTAATAGAAGAGCTGATTTATTAACCACTTCTGTCAAAGTGCCATATACAGATTCCCACAGGCATGCTACTGATTTAGTGCACAAGGAGGAGAGCCAAAGGCTCGTCGTGTACATAGAAGAAAGAAAAAAATATCTTTACAGCCCTCTTAACATGGAAGACTTGTTTCAAGCCACCTTAAAAAAAATCACTTGGTAACGGCTTTATTATCCGAGGATGAAAAAAGGCTTAAAAGTCAGTTAAGTGCTCCATCTTGTGTTCCATCAATATTTTATCTTTTGTGGCAAAAGGATAAAATTTGATGACAAACTTTGGAAGCAAAATGCTAACAATGAACCAAAGGACAACTTTCACATATGCTGGGAGAGTGTCTGCCCGACCTTACGTAAGTTACCAAGCTGTTTTTCGCAGAACCAGTTGTGAGAGCGGTGGCTGTGGGTCTAAAGAACCACTTCAGCTTTATATTTAAGTACAAATGTTTCCACCACCATATTTTTAAAAGAGAAATATAGTCAGCTCTCTGTATCTGCAAGTTCCACATCTGCAGATTCAACCAACCATGAATGATCAAAATATTTGGGAGAAAATGTTACACTGTTGCTAACGTGTACTATGCAGTCAGGCCTATGATGGCTGCTTCCATCGTGAACATGTACAGCATTTCCGTCTTGTCATTATTCCCTAAGCAACACAGTGTAACACTTGTTTACACAGCATTTACATTACATCAGGTAGTGTACATAATCTAGATATGATTTAAAGTGTACAGGAGGATGTGCAGAGATTATATGCAAGCACTACCCCATTTTATACAAGGGGCTTGAACAGCTGTGGATTTGGACTGTTCGGGGTGGGGGGTGTCTGAGGGATGGCTGCACCGCAAATTGAAAGGAACTAAGTTTTCTTGTACTTTGCCTGGAGATGTTTTCTAAAATGTTGAAATAGTCACATTTAAGGTATAATAATATTCATTGGCTCCTCAATCTTAATAACAAAAATTTCCTTCACATATATTTTCCCTTCTGAGAGCAAAGAAAAAGAACAACATTAAACTAAAGTATAATGCTGAAATATAAAGGTTAAAAAATTTTAAAAGCACTTATATCTTTATTTGAAAACTTGAGTGTCATCTTGAACACAGGAGGCAAGACTTACTGCAAAAAAGTAACACAACTGAAATACTGTATTCTGAAACGATATCAGCAGAAAGACTTGTGTTAAATAAGTGTTAAACCTCACTTCTGTTTAGAAATAGTCTCTTGTGTAGAAGAAATAAATTATAAACATATTACAAAATGTTCTTAGGTTGTTGATTTCTGATTTGCATACAACAGATAATTTTGAAAAAAAGAAAAACGAAAGAAAGTAGAATGAGCAGCATAACTAAAGTTATCTTTGGTGTCAAAAATGTTCTCTTTGGCCAAACCCAGCTGTAGCAACCTACAGCCATTACGCAGAAAGCATAAACCTCACTTCCACTTTAAGTCCTTTCTCATATCTAGAAGTTAACACAGGCATTCTAGGTTAGTAAAGGAGGGGCCTCATCTCTTTGCAGAGATTTTTCAACAAAGGTAATAAGCACCTAAGTATAAATTCATTCTTCATAACTGACATGAAGGAAAACATATGAAAAAAAAAAAAAAGAACAGTCTTTGGATAAATAACATAGCCATTAGCTTTTCTCACCCTGAACTAAATTTTTTTTAGTTACTACTCAAATCACTACTAAAATGACAGAAAATAGGTTTTTAGAGTGTTTCAAATAAACATATCCATAATTTCTAGTAAAAAAGGAAAACCTATTAAAACACTCCAATACACACGACACCCTCAAGTGGGCAAGCACCCATGGAAAAATATAAAGAAGTTTAGTTGGATTTTCCACTCATTTAAATCAGTCCTGTACCTAATGACATGATGGCTCTAAAATCTCAAAGTTCACATTATTTTAATCACTTAGTATCTGAGTTAGAAGAAGCAAAAAAATTTTTAAATAACAATTTTGATCTCAAAAGAGAAGTAATGTAAGAAATAAAATCGTGGTCTGCTTATTTTTCCTTAAAAAACAAAGTGCTATGAAATTCTTATTTCTTTAACTTAAAAAGAAAAAGGTAAACAAAATAAATCACATAAAAATATATTATTAAAAGATGAAGTATCCTTTATATCATGAGCTGCAAAGGCAGCACTAATATTTTAAAGCAAAACACAAGAATTATGGTTCCTTAGTGAGAACTGCGGCAGAAAAGCAGTATGTTCATTAAGTTTTTCAGGAAAACAACTTACATTATCACCTGGTAATATTTAGTATTACTGGTCTCATGAGACTATGTGGTCACTACACAGAAATATAAACACACTTAGAATAAAATTAAGACACTACCTAAAAGAGCCCTTATTCTACGTGGCAAATGGTTTAGCACTTAAATGATATAACAGAAGCAAAGACTAAATTAAAAGGATTCCACAATGGTCCAAATGTTAAAGTTTCTACAATTTACAACAGAGCATAAAACATATAGAAATCATGTATGAAGATGTACATTTCCGAAAATGTATCAAAGAATTTCCTAGAGTGTGTGTGTGTGTGTGTGTGTGTGTATACATAGGAAACACTAGTACAACTAAGACTACTTCAGGTCTTGAACTTATTAACTAAGACATGAGTCTAGTAATTAAAGGGCAACAGTGACATCTAGCGAACATTTCAAACACACACCACACATGCCAGGAATGAAAAGTTTATTTCCAGTGTTTCACATATCTCAGTCTGTATGTGTGAAAACTTCCATAATAAAATATTGGGGAAAATTAAAGGTGACAATTAAAATTGAAAAAAAAATTAAGATATTATAAAAGTTAAAAGTGTTTTCTTAAATATCAACAATTCTACTTTTATATATACAGCAGCTGGCAAAAGCAGGTTTACAGTTATATGTAAAACATAGTTTATTCTTATATTGTTATTGATTAATTATTGTATTATTTTCCATACAAAAGACTGTTTTCCTACTTTTGACCCCCCCTGTATTAACATTTACTAATTTAGTATTAAAATGACTACTCTCAAAAGAGCATGAGTTACATGATAACGCACATATGTTAAAATTTAAAAACATACCCGAATTTCCTGAAGGTTGTGGAAATTATTTCCCACTCTGACTGAGATCTTGCTTGGAGTGTAGCTTTCGTCAGATTTGTAGTCCGCGTAAATACACAATGTCTTCACTGTTGTTTTTCTCCTAAAAGCAATAAAGCAAAAACAACAGGACCTGTATCATATGAAAAGATTATAGCCAAAACATCTTATCTTCTGATCTGAAAAATAACAGTTTGCCAAAACGAGTATGTAACTGAACAATTCCACGTTCTTTTAACGGTGACAAAAATGAAGACCATGTGAGAACGCAGACACGCACTTGACCTACACAGACATCTCTCACCTAGGGCATGGCCAAGAACAAGACGGGAGCAAAGAAGGGCCAGTTCAGCCAAAATGGGCACCTAAGAGTGGACACATGCGTGATGGGCTTCAGTCCTTTTCATTTATATTAGACAAAGAAATTATTCTAACAAGCTTAGTTTTCACTCATTACTTCATTTCCTATGTTATACACTTGAAAATGACTAGCTAAGTGAGAAATGAAGTCCAGCAAACAGAAAAGCACTTGTTTTTTTAAGTATTATCTGGTCCTGAATGCAAATATAAAATTCTGCTGTTTTAAAAGTATGCCTATTAAGAAAGGCAAGCAAAGACTGTATAACAGAAAATTAATCACACAAAATACAAGTGACCAAAAAACAAAAATACATTCAACCTCTAATCATCAAAGAAACAATGTAAAACACAGACATTAGTTTTGGTATCATATTACAAAACAGTAAAATTACTGAAAACACCCAACTTTGAATAGAAGAAGGTACTTTCACAGCCAGTCAGCAGGTACATGGCCTTTCCTCCACAAATTCAACTTCTAAGAATGCATTAAAAGACAATAAAACTACTCGAACACAGATATAGTAAAATGTTTATTGCCCTGCAGTTACATTACAAAAAAAATTACAAACAACCTAAATATTCATCTTAGTAGGGTATCAAACAAATTATAATATATCCACATAATAAAATACTATACAACTACTTAAAATAACCAAGCACATATACAGTTAGGAAAAAAGTGGATTTCAACACAGTATATACAGAAGGACTGCATTTTGGGGAAAAGACAATATTTTGAAGGCATATATATATGTATATATATATATATACATATATACATATGTACATATGTATATACATATACATATATATCTATATGTATAGAAAAAGACCTGCGTAAAATCATACAAAAACAGTAAAAGTGACTGTTTTGGTGAGGTGGAACTATGGGAGGTCTTTATTTTCTTCTTTGTGATTTCTATGTTTTCTGAATTTTTTACAGTAAGCATGTGTTATTTTGGTCATTAGGAAAAAAATCAGATAATTTTAAACATCAACCAAAAGAACCACTAGGAAGTCCATTTAAACATGCTTTAGCAGCTAAGCTCTGGTAGAAGCCAGCACTACCGTGACCACAATGGGCTCCCTGAACAGAAGGAGTCTGTGTCAAAGTCAACCTATAAAAACAGCGGGAGACCTGTAGCTCTTAGTGAGGGACCAAACTTGTGCAGCCAAAGCTATTCATCAGAGAGGAATGGGGAAAGCTAAGGACTTTCCCTCAAATAATACAGACGGATGAAGATGTACAACACTAACTACCCAGGAACTGCTGACAGGATAAATACCGTTACCAGGTTTTCAACCCAGGCCAGAGTACCAAACTGACAACATCCTTCTGCTTCTGCAGGGCCAGGAAGGAGACAGGAGAGGAAGCAAAGGAAAAAGGGGAAATTCTGAGGGGTATACAAAAGACCTTTTCCCTGACGGGCCATCAGCAGGCCGTGAAAGGTCTTTCTTATTGCAGAGAGATCAAAGATTGTGAAGATTACTCTTAAGGACTTGTTTCTTTAATGAAAGCAGATCTAAAGGACCAAGCTTTTTGCTCAGAATAATTTTATCTCCACGTTATGAGATTCAGGATAACTTAGTCACTGGAACCTACAAGATGATCAGGATGAGGTTAGAAAGGCAAAGAATAGTAACAACAGTAATCATTGTAAAAACAACAGTCACAGCAGCAAATAGTGAGTAAATACCCTGTGCCTGGCCCAGAAATGTGTGTGTTAATCTCATTTACTCTCAACCTTGTGATATAGGAGTTATTACCTTCATTTCATTGATTAAGAAAAACCCAATAATACTTAGGGTAATAATTGGTTAAGGTCAAAAAGTAGTTCAAACATGGGTCTGTCGGTGGCACATGATCTTAAACGATCACCCTCCTACTAATTAATTGTGCTTACTTATTCATCGGTCACTGACACCAGCTTATAGTAATATGTAAGTACTTATGCTTTTTTAAGCTTTATCTACCCCATGGGATGTTATCCTAAGGCCCATGTATTCCCAGAAATCATATGTAAAATGTATGTCATACACATTGATTCATGAAATTTGCAAAGGAAACTGTGACCTCACCAAAAGTTTAACACTACTACTCCAAAAGATATCTGTAAAGCCCTTTTAAATTATTTATAAATTTATCCGATGGTGACTTTAAAACGGCAGTACACGGGGGAAGATTAAATGCATGGATTATGAGAAATACTATCAGCTACTCGAATTCCTCAAATCATCATTATAATAATAATCGCCATAAGCTAAATGCTTTCTATATGCCAGGCCTCCTGCTGAACCCTCCGATAAGGTACCGCAGGAAGGAAGAAGGGAGAGGGTAACACTTTCCCATTTCTGAAGACATAGCAGCACCCCCAGCCTCTCCTCCTGTTCCCTCACCCACTACTCCCTTTGCTTTGCTCCTTTTTGTCATAAATTTAATAGAGCAGGCTCTACCTAGTCTAGCACTTTCCTGACTGGACGAGTCTGTTCAACTCTAGGGTTCAATGTTAGCAAACACACTGGACTGAAGACACGCCCCTTTCTCAAACATCAGCTGTGTCGGTTTTCTAAGGATGGTATTTTGGTCTCCACCTGCTGATTCTTGAATAATTTCTCAACTGATTGGAAACCACTGACATTTCCATAGAAGACCTTAGTGACAGAGACTCCTAATTGCCAACCTAACAGCCCCTTTTGCCTTTTATCTGCAAAACATCCAGACACAGGCTACCTTCCCTAGCTTCCCTTAAAGCTAGGTATGACCAAGAGACCAAGTTATGACCAGTAAGGTTTCAACCAAATGACTGAGTGAAATAAAGGAAGTTTCTTTAAGAGGAAGACATGGCCTTTTTACCTTTCCCTCCTACTCCTTCCTGCTGCCGAGGACAAAGACAAGATGATGCAATCGTGAGGACAGGATAGTGAGCTAAGAACAGTGAGGTGGAGAGAGAAGGAATCTGGGTCCCAAGACACTGTGGGGCTGCCATACCGCTCCTGCACTGCCAGGCTCCTCTCATAGGAAGAGGAAAAAGAAACCAGTTTCCACCCTGATTAGAACACTGTTTATTAGGAGCTCTGTTACTAGGTCTAATTCCTATGTACTATGACATCATGACACCCACATGACAGGTGAGGAAACTGAAGCCCAGATCGAAAGTTAAGCAACTAGTCCTCATTTACACATCTAGCAATGCAGCCTCTGTAACTACACTACACTAAGAGGAACTACAAACTCTTGGGGCACAAGACTTAAAACTAAAAAAAACAAAGTAGTTACAAAATTGTTTATCAATTCCTGTTAACACGCTAGATACATATTACCCAGAGACTGAGATACAAATGGAACATAAAAAATCTGCAAACTCTCTTAAAGCACAAAGCACACAAATGATTTTCATACATAAATATGAGCACGCTCTTCTTTGTTCCTGGTTCAAGATGGAAAACTCCCTCTCTGTGTGAGAGTTTGTTCTAATGTTCGCAGGATTCTGAAGTTCAAGTTCTCACGGAAGGCTGAGACAACCAAGACCATGTTTCAATGGAACATGTACGACCTTAATGCAAAAGTTTCAGCAGATATGGCTAAAAACAAAAGCAAACAAACAAAAAGTCAGGGCTGTCTCCCCATGAAGAGATAATTTTTCCAGGACTTGCCCTCCCACCATAAACTAGAGTAAACAGACAACACAGATGGAAAACTGTCTGCAGACACTGAACCACCGGGTCCGAGAGAAGGGAACGAACGAGGTGGGCCATGCGAAAGACCCCGACAGGACCTCCCACTCTCTCCGAGCTGAGGGAGGAGCTCAGCCTGCTGAGGAAAAGCTCCAGAAGCCTGCATGGAGTCCCCCAGAGTCTGTGACTGAGTACCAGTCTGCACGTGCACACGGTAACACTGCAACAGACACGCCAAGAACAGCAACTGTTCAGCAAAGAACAATTACTGGAAAGCAATAATCAAAACAGTTGCCAGAGGTGACACAGGGCAGGGAATCATTACAGTTCCCAACAAGCAAAATGGAAAGTCCAAACATCCCTACAAATACCTCAGGCGTTCATCTGAGATTGCAGAAGGATCAAGATTTATAAAACACAAGGCTAATCTTGTCCCCGAGAAGTGATCTCAAAGAGTGACCTGGGAGTCACCAGGGGTGGGGGGATCCCCAGACCCTTTCCGAGAATCAACATGATCACAACTATTTTCCCAATAATACTAAGACGTAGTTTGTCTTCTTCAGACTCGTTCTCTTCTGAGTACACAGTGGTGTTTCCCAGATGCCAGCTGTAGAACACTTAATGAAGAAATGCGTGTGAGACTCCAACCGTCTTTGCTTAAGGGAAACTCTAAAGAGATTCACAAACAAGTAAAACAATAACACCCTTCTCACTATTTTTGTTTGGGAAGACACAGTTATTTTCCATTTAAAAATGTTACTTACACTAACAGAATAGGTTGAGTGTTACTTAATAAATAAATTCTTTAAGACTCTTCAGCGATAGTTTTCAGTGTGGTGAATCCGGATAGACACGAAGAACGAACCACAGATCTCCGGAGAGCCCAGTGGAAGCTGAGAGCGCTGCGGGAGCCAGAACGTCAGAGGACGGGTGCCTGGGCGCTGGGGCCGGCGCACCGCAGCTCACAGGCCACAGCCGGCCTGCCACGTATTTCTATGAATAAAATGCTCCTGAAACGCAGCAATACCTGCTCGCTTACACACTGCCTGCAGCTGCTTTTGCACTACAGGGGCAAAGCTGAGCAGTTGGAACAGCCTCAAATACGGTGTGTTGACCAAAAACACTCACTTTCTATACCCCATCACAAAAAGTGGGCTCCCCCACGCTAGAGGAAAGGGTGCTCTAGACTCACTGTAAAGACGCTTACAAATCAAGCCCCAAAAAGATCAAAATGATTTTTAACTAACTTAACTGCCTGCCAGAACAAATCCTCCTAAAAAAAAATCCAGCACTCAACAAGGTAAAATTTACTACATCCAACATCCAATCAAAAATTACTACAAAGCAGAAAAATGTGACCCATAATAAGCTCAATAAAGGCAGATATAAAAAAGATGATGGAATTAAAAGATAAGGACTTAAGAAAAGAAAATGTAAATATCTACCTATAATTTACCTACAGGTGTTTAACAAACCACCTCAAAACTTAGTGGCTTTAAAAAAAGAGTGATTTTCTTTATGAATCTGCATTTGGGCGGGGCTCAGAAAGGAAGGCTCCACAGAGCGTCAGGTGTGGCAACTTGACTTGAGATCTGAAGAATCTGCCTCCAGGACGGCTCATTAATATGGCTGGCAAGTTGGCGCTGGTTGTCAGCTGGGAGCTCAGCTAAGACCTCAGGCTTTGGCTCATTTCTTTATGGGCTTCTCCATTTGATGTGGGTTTTCTCACAGCATGGTAGATGGATACCAAGGGAGAGAGTAACATAAAAGAGAGAGAACGAGGAAGAATTTGTATTGCTTTTTATGACCCAGCCTCAGAAATGACAGTATCATAAGATCCAGACTCTATTAGGCAAGAAATCCACAAAGGCCTGGTCAGTGTCAAAGAAGGGAACGGTGGACGCCACATGTAGATTAGGCAGCAGCAAAGCTGCTGAAGGGCACAGGGAACAACGGGGTGAGCACACTGGGAAAGACGGCCTGCCGTGAACCTGTTCGGAGAATTTTAAAAAACAGAAAAATGAGAAGGGATGAAAGATATTTTAAAAACCAAATGGAATTTCTGGACCTGAAAAAAGAAATCTGAAGTAAGAAATTCATGAGATGAGATGTATAGCAGTTTAAACATTGCAGACGACAGTGCACATGGTAACAGAGCCATAGAAACTCTCCAAAGAGAAACACAGAAAACAAAAAGTTCTTATCCCGCATTAAAGTGAATAGAAATCCGTGGTCTATGAGACAATATAAAGCACACTATTATGTAACTGGAGTCTCGTACCTATGATCAGGTTTATAAACAAGGCACAGTAAGAGATTAACAACAACTAATATGCAATACAACAATTATAACTAATCAATGAGATATGACACCAAAGTCACAGACAAAATAAATAATACATTGGAGTTCATCAAAATTAAAAAGCTTTGTAAAAAGGCAACCCACAGAATGGGGAAAAACACTTGCAAATCATATCTCATAAGGGATTAATATCCAGAATACAAAAAGAACTCCTAAAATTCAACAAGAAAACAAAAAACCCAATTTAAAAATGGGCAAAGAACTTGAATAGCCATTTTTCCAAAGAAGATGCCAAATGGCCAATATTGATAGATACAAAAAAAATAGGCAGCCAGAAAAGTAGAACGGTGGTGCCCAGAGACTGGGGGGAGAGTGCAGTGCCGTACTGTTTAACAAGCAGAGTCCCAGTCTGGGGTGATACAAAGTTCTAGGCATGGACAGTGGTGATGGCTGCACAACAGTGTGAATATACTTCATGACAATGAACAATACACTTACAAGTGATAACTGTTACGCATCTTTTACAATAAAAAATCGCTGAAATTCACCATCTCAATAAACTGAAGAAGAGAAACCATGTGATTATACAAATAGCTGCAGGAATAGCACTTGAAAAAATCCAATGGTTATTCACCAAAAAAGTGTTAAGCACACTAGGAAGAGATGGGAACTTCATCAACCTGTTAACCTAATGACTTACATCAGTTTCTGGCCAGTAAGGATGAAGAATCGATCCTCAGCAAAAAGCTGGAGCTATCACCGAAGGCCAAAGAATCAGGGAAGGAGTAAATGATGAACGCACCCTCAGCAGGAGAACTGCAGGCGCATCGCCACGACACTAAGTGACCACGGAGACACGCTCTCTCAGTCACAGAGGCACCTGTCAGGCAGTTAGCTTTAAACACACAGTGCGTACAAACAGCGCCAACGCTAGATCACCAAGATAGAATTGGCAAGTAGGAATCTTCCTTCTCCACTTCCATACTAGCAGGCCCGGAGAGTTCAGAAGTCAGTGACGAATATGCGAGAAGACAGATAAAAGTAAGGCAGGGAAAGAGAAGCAAAGCACACCTTCCCTCTTCCACTTGCAACAGATTCGACCTCAGGGAAAAAGGAAACCCTACAAGAAACTAAAGCAAGCCTGAGGCTTTCACTATTAGCCAGAACTGAATGTTTTCATTTTTAATCTGTCTTTTGCTATTTGAAATGAAAAGAGAACTTTATATATTAGCCAAAAATGTCATGCCTGCTCCTTACAGACTTCTTACCCAGGCCAAGGAAAGAACTTGCCCCCGACTTAAAGCAGCAATGAGGTCTAAAAGTAAATGCTGCCTTGTAATTGTGCACTACAGTCCACCTGGACACATCATTCATACACGCTAATTATTCCTAAAATCTACAGGCTCCATTAGCTGAGAAACTGCTACAAGAAATCAGGTATTTTCTCTGTGAAGGGGAAAATATCTAAGGAGTTAAATACTTTGTTTTATCTTAACAAAATATACGTCCAAACTGAACTTCTTTCAAGCTTACTTGTAACAGTGTTTTCCAATATAGAAAGTCCTTTCTTTAATACATATTGTTTTAAGGAAAACACATGGAAAATCAAGCAAAAGAAAGGTGAACACTGGGCTTACATAATGGGGACATGAAAGCTGGCTCCCCAAGCGAGAAAATTTACCCAATCCTAGATCACACCACATTTTATTTTCAGTCATAAAAATCTTCAACAATGAATTTCTAGTATTCCCTTTAATTTTGTTTTTTTCCATTCAAATTCAATGTGTAGTTGACTGGTAAAGCCCAATAATATCTGGCTGAAGTTAATGATTTCTAATGGTTGAGGTTAATGATTTCTAACATAATCACAATTCTCTTTAGTTATTAAGCTTAGTACTCATTATTTTTTAAGTGGCATCAGCACTTTGATTTTGTCCATTTGCTCTACTTTTAAAAATAAGGGGAAATGCAATAAACTATTCCATAATTGCAAAGTGTTTTCTTAAAGTTGTCTAAGTGCAAAAACTGCAGTGCGATGACGCAACAGATCCTAGTGTTCATCTGTTAACTACTACTTTTTAAGAACTTAAAACTTTACAAAATTATAAAGTATAAAAGTTACGAACAGTCTGCAATTTGGGGAGAAGAAGAAATTTATTGTATGATTTGGTCTAAGCAATTTACACCAATACATGTGTTGGTATTTATGGGTATATGATTTTATTAAATTTATAAAGCACTTTTTGTTCAAAGTGTTTTAAATAACAATGGCATTTATGGCTATCAATATTCTCATTCAAGCAGAGGAAATACTGACTTTTTATAAAATTTTTATTTATCTCCAGTGTTAAACTATCTACCTGTCTCTTGAAAACAAAGCAAGCCAATAGAACTTTTCAATATTTTCCTTATGTTCTTCTGTTCTTCATTATTTCAATAGATAATTATTATTATTTTTTCAATACATTGCTCTTCTGTATAAAGCTGTATTTTCTGCAAAAACCCTGCTATGCTAATATAATACAATTAAATTAGGACACTCGTTATACAACTTCTAAGCAACAGCCTTTGTTGTCACGGAGAAGCGAGTTACCCGAGGCTGCACAGCGTGATGGTTAAAAGGGCAGGCTCTCGGGTCATAGTATCTGTGTTCGAATTGCAGTTCTTCCACTCACTTGCTATGTGACCCCAGGCAAATAAGTTCATTTATTTAAGTCTCTGCTCCTGAAACTACAAAATACAGATTAAAAATAGCTGTAAAGGTTAAATGCAGTAAATGGGAAAGTGGGTAAGACAATTAGCAAAGTATCTGTTATTTTAAGTCGTTTAACAAGTATATTAGCTACTGTTTTTATTTGTGGTGTAAAAATATTTAATACCCTAAGACAAGAGTTGGCATGTCACAGCCCACTGGCTGTCCCCTGCCCACCACCTGCTCTTGGAAGATAAAGCTAACTAGAGCAGCTAAATCCCGTCATTGCACGTGGCCCACAGCTGCTTTCCTGCTATAATGGGACAACCGAGTAGTTGTAAGACACCAGACAGCCCACAAGGCCTAAAACATACTATCTGGCTTTTTCATAAGAAATTTGCTGATCTGTAACTATGAAGATAAAAACAAACAAAATTACAGTGCTAGATATTCCATGCAGTAACACTTTCACCAATACATCCCCAAGAGCAAGGGACATACAGGAAAGAATAAACAAATGGGATCTCACTAAAATAAAAGGCTTCCGCACAGATAAAGAAAACATCAGCAAAATGAAAAGGGAACGAACCATAAGGGAAAATATATTTGCAAATGATAACTCGGACAAGGTTGATCTCCAAAATACATAAAGAACTCACACAATTCCACTCCAGGAGGACAAATAACCCAATTGAAAAAAATGGGCAAAGGACCTGAACAGACACCTCTCCAAGGAGGACATACAGAGGGCCGAGACATACAGAAGGATGCTCAGCAACACTAGCCATCAGAGAGATGCAAATTCAAACCACAATGAGATACTATTTCATACCAGTAAGAATGGCCATCATAAACAAATCAACAAACAAGTGCTGGCAAGGTTGTGGAGAAAAGGGAACCCTAATACACTGTTGGGAATGCACACTGGTGCAGCCACTGTGGAAAACAGTATGGAATTTCCTCAGTAAACTAAAGGTGGAACTGCCTTTTGACCCAGCAATTCCACTGCTGGGATTATACCCTAAGAACCCTATATCAATTCAAAAGAACCTATGCACCCCAATGTTCACAGAAGCACAATTTCCAGCCAAGTGCTGGAAGCAACCTAAGTACCCATCAGTAAGTGAATGGATCAAAAAACTGGGGTACATTTTTACACAATGGAATACTACACAGCAGAAAGAAAAAAGGTGCTCCTACCCTTAGCAACAGCATAGATGGAACTGGAGAGCATTATGCTAAGTGAAATAAGCCAGGTGGTGAAAGACAAATACCATATAACTTTACTTATAAGTGGAGCCTAATCAACAAAACAAACAAGCAAGCAAAATATAACCAGAGACACTGAAAGAAAGAACAAACCCGCAGTAATTTGAGAGGCACTGGGAGGGAGATATCCAGCAAAAGAAGGGAAGGGTCATCAAGGAACATGGATAAAGGACCATGGACAAAGCCAAAGGGGAGTAGGACTGAGGGTGGGGCGGGGGAAAGTTGTGAGAGGAAAATGGGGACAACTGTACTTGAACAACAAGAAAAAAAATTACGATGCTACAGAATGATTAAACAGATGGCATAAATGGAATAAGATAACCAAGTTAACTGATTTCCATCTAAGTCAATAAGTTCAGAGCAATTGACAGACTTATAGCTGTTTTCCTTTCCCTCCAAAAAGTAAGCGTTTCAAAACTAAAAATGTCCTTTAGAAGTTTTAAGATGAAGTATTTTCCCCCCAATGCCACTCAGCACAGGGGTACTTAATATAATGCATTAGTCATTGTACTGGGTCATAAGCAAAGCATACTTCTCTGAAACAAATCCTACTGAAAAGTATATTTGAGAAATATCTATGTAAAAAAAACTGTGAACGGTACTATAAAGAATTCATGAAGGATAAGACAGAGTAAGCTTACAACACATTCTAGTTAGCATATGAATAATGTCTGAGACTTATCAAAAGCTAAGTGCATTTCATTATAATATCTATATTTTAAAAAGTTTATGTAAGTAAAATGGATCTTTTTGACCATTTATAACCCACACAAATGGAAAAATCCAAAAATGGATTACCTGGAGAACCCTACAGATTCTACCAAAAAACTACTAGAACTGATAAATTCAGTAAAGAGGCAGGATACAAAATAAATATTCAGAAATCAGTTGCATTTTTATATGCCAATAATGAACTACATAAAGGGCAACTAAAAAAAATCCTATTTACAATTGCATCAAAAAAATTCATTATCTAAGAACAAAGTTAACCAAGAATATAAAAGACCTATACTTGAAAAATTGTAGGACACTAAATAAAGAAACTGAAGAAGATACAAATAAGTGGAAGCATATACTGTGTTCATGGATAGGAAGAATTAGTATCATTAAACTATCCATATTACCAAAAACATGTATAGATTCAATGCAATTCCTAACAAAATACTAATGGTGTATTGCACAGAAATAGAACAAATGTTCCAAAACTTTCTGGAACCACAAAGGCCCCAAAGAGCCACAGCAATCTTGAGAGAGAAGAAAAAAGTTGGAGCAATCATGCTACCTGGTGTCAAACTATATACACAAGGCCACAGTAACCAAAACAGCATGGTCCTGGCAGAAAAAAAAAAAAACAGACACATAGATCAATGGAGCAGAATAGAGAGCTTGGGAATAAACTGACGCCTTTATGGTCAATTAATATTTGACAAAGAGGCAAGAACATACAATGGGGTAAAGATAGTCTATTCAATAAACAGGGTTAAAAATTGGGCAGATATGTGTAAATAAAATGAAACTAGACCACCTTCTACATCATACACAAGAATAAACTCAAAATGGATTAAAGACTTAAGTGTAAAACATGAAATCATAAAAATCCTAGAAGAAAACACAGACAGTTACATTTTGGATATCTTTCACAGCGATCTTTTTTCTGATAAATCTCCCTGGGCGAGGGAAACAAAAGAAAAAACAAACAAATCAGACTACATCAAACTAAAAAGTTTTTGCACAGCAAAGAAAACCATTAATAAAATAAAAAGACAACCCACTGAATAGGAGAATATATTTGCCAATGACACATCCAACAAGGGGTTAATATCCAAAATTTATAAAGAAATTATATAAAACTCAACACCCCAAAAAAACAAACAATCCAATGAAAAATGGGCAAAGGACCTGAATAGACACTTCTCCAAAGAGGACATAGAGAGAGGGCCAATAGACATATGAAAAGATGCTCAACATCACTAATCATCAGAGAAAAGGTAAAATTAAAAGCATAATGAGATATCCCCTCACATCTGCCAGAATGGCTATCATCAATAAACTAACAAATGTTAAGTGTCTGAAAGGAAGTGGAGAAATGGAAACCCTCGTGCACTGTTGTTGGTGGGAATGCAGACTGGTGCAGCCACTGTGCAAAACAGTACAGAGTTACCTGAAAAAAAAAAAATGTAACTGCCTTATGACCCATTGATTCCACTCCTGGGAATGCACCCAAAGAAACCCAAAACACTAGTTTGAAAAAACACAAGCATCCCTTTGTTCATTGCAGCATTACTTACAATAGCCGAGATTTGGGAGCATCCCGACTGTACAGCAGTAGATGAGTGGACAAAAAAGGTGGTACGTTTACACAATGGAATACTATACGGGTATTACAAAGAAAGGAAGGAAGCAAGGAAGGAAGCAAGGAAGGAAGGAAGGGAAATCTTACCTTTTGGGACAGTGAAATAAGCCAGTCAGAGAAAAACAAATATCATATGATTTCACTTATATGTGAATCTAATAAACAAACTAAGCTAACAAACAAAATAGAAACAGACTCACAGATACAGAGAATGGATGGACAGCTGTCAGAGGGGAGGGGGTTATGGGGCCTGAGTGAAAAAGGTGGAAAAATTTTAAGGAAAAAAAAACCCTCACAGACCTCATAGACACAGACAACAGTATGGTGTTTACCAGAGGGTAAGGGGGTGCTGGGAGGTAGCAGAGGGTAAAGAGGAGATACATGTGAAGGAAAGAGACTTGACTTTGGGTAATAAACACACAGTACAACATACAGATGACATACTATAGAATTGTACACCTGAAACCTATACAATTTCATTAACCAAGGTCACCCTAGTAAAGTAAATGAAAAAGATTTTTTAAATGTATTACCTGAATTGGATGTTCACTAAATGAGGCTGGGAGCCATCTGATTGCCAGTAAGTTTCTAAATTGTCATCTCGTAATTGATCCACTCCAAATCCTAAAAGCACCACAAATGACAATAAATTTTCATGCTAAAGAAAGAGCTATATATTCAAAATATAAAATTACGTGTGTGTGTGTGTATGTATATGGGCTGTCCAGAAGGTATCCAGCCATATAATATGAAAAATAGAGACATATATTGAAGAAGACATAGAAACATTGTATATAAGTCAATGACACACCAGTCCCTTCAAAGTAGGCACCTTGGGACCTCACACAGTTCTCCCACTCGCCATCAGCTGCCCTGTCACATTTTCCTGAATCTCTCATCGATGGTTTGAAATCTCTTCCTGTTCAAAGGGGATTTTAGTTTTGGAAAAGCCCGAAGTCACAGGGTGCCAAATCTGGGCTGCAGGGTGTCTGAGCCACCTGGGTGATCTGATGTTTTGCCAAAAAACTCTGTACAAGACGTGATGCATGAGTCAGCATGTTGTCGTGATGAAGCCGCCAATCACCAGGTGCCCATAGCTGTGGCTGTCTGAATCATCCTGATAGTTTCTGTGGAGGAATGTTTGAGCTTAATGCAAAACTTGATGCAGATTCATTGCTCTACTGGCTCAGTCATTTTGAATGCGACAATCACACAGTACATGTACTCACTCAATGACATCTACCACCACCACTGACTAGTACAGTGAAGTCATCACTGTTCTCTGTCTGGGTACTTCCAGTTTTTGTTCTGACATGTAAAGAGCCTAGAAGATATTGTTGTCGTCTCTCTCAACAACAATAAAGAAAAAAAATGAACTCACTGAAAACCAGTAAGTCTTCTTAGGTACAACAGAGAATTGGAGGCACAGGGCAAACCACCACTCAAAAAACTGAAGAGAGGTGAACACAAAATGTTAGCTTACTGAGAGCACAGACCATCTCTGCAGTCAGCAGCTGGCAGGAACACTTCAAAGAGTAATGACTAATTGCTAATAGACTAACTGCTGGAGACTGAGTGTGCACTAGCTTGAGAGAGAAAAACTCCCAGAAGCCCAACCTTAAAAGGGCTCCACATTTTTATGAATTTTACCTCTAGTTCACCAGGTTCTCTTCTGGGTGAAGATCAGAGAAAATTCTCCAGTGTTCCCTGCCGATGCAGGGAGAAAGTAATCAGTGTGAAATACACCCAGAGCATTCTGTTCTCCTTAACAAAGGCCTGACTTCAAAAACTGTTTCATCACAGCCTAACTGACATGGGAGTGAATACGCCCAACTCCAGCTTCCTCTAGCTTTCACCTAAGAGGGGGAAGAAAAGGTCAGAAACACTTGTCAAGGTCACAGGCATGAACGAAAAGACTGAGGTGTAGTCACACGATTATAGAACACTTCTGTTCCCCCCACAGCTTACCACCATATCGACAGAGCTCCTATATAATATTACCAAGTTACAAATCAAAGAACTGCAAGCTCAGACTCCACTTAAGGAGTCTCTAAGGAAAACCAAAGAAGTGACATCTAAAATCAATAGTCGAAATTTTTCACCTTAGGAAACTATTACGGAAGAGCAAATTAAATCCAAAATAAGCAAAAGAAATAATAAAAATCAGAGCATAAATTAATGTAAGGGGAAACAGATAATTAATAGAGAGAAATCACTGAAACCACAAGCTGGTACTATGAAAAAGTAAAAAAAAAAGAAACGAAAAGAATCGATAACCTTTAGATGGCCTAGCCAAGAAAAAAGAGAGAAGACAGAAAATACTAATATCAGAAACGAAAGAGAGGCCATCACTACTGATTCCATGGATAATAATAAGATATTCTATTATAAACAACATTATGATCATAAAGTTGACAACTTACAGAAAATGGACCAATTCCTTGAAAGACACCACCTACCAAAACTCACACAAATAGAAACAGACCATCTGAATCTACCATAGAAACTGAATAAAAAATAAAAACCTTCTAAAAAAATTACTAGGCCTAGATAGTTTCATTTGTGACTTCCATCAAACATTTAAGGAAGAAATTTTTAAAATTCTCCACAGTCTCTTGCAGAAAACAGAAGCAGAGGGAATACTTCCTGACATATTCTATGAGGGCAGCGTTACTCAAAAACCAAAACCAGACAAAGACCTACAAGAAAGGAAAATTAAAGAATATGTCTCATGAAAACACATGCAAAAATCCTCAAGAAAATATTAGCAAAAAGAATCCATATATAGGAAGAATTATATACCACAATCAAGTAGGATTTAGTACAGGCATTCAAAGCTGGTTGAGCATTCTAAAATCAATTAATGTAATCTATCACACCAACTAAAGGAGAAGAACAAGATGATCATATCAGTAGATGTGGAGAAAATATTTGACAAAAATCCAACACTCGTTCAAGGTAAAATCTATCTGTGAACTAAGAATAGAGGAAAATATCCTCAACTTTCTACACTTTCTATGTTTTGTTTCTACAAAAACATAACAGCTAACATTGTGCTTAATGGTGAGAAGCTAGCTTTCCCATTAGGATCAAGAATAAGACAAGGATGTCCCTTCTCACCCCTCCTATGCAACATATTGGAAATCGTAGCTAATATAATAAAACAAGAAAAGGAAATAAACAGTATAGCTTGGGAAGAAAGAAACACAATAGAACCCAGCAATTCCACTCCGAAGTATTTACTGAAGAAAAATGAAACCATATGTCCACTCAAAAACCTGTTCATGTTTCTAGCAGCTTTACCCATAATCACCAAATATTGAAAATAACCTTATCTAAGTTA
Organism: Carollia perspicillata; assembly: GCA_004027735.1. Lineage (NCBI taxonomy): Eukaryota > Metazoa > Chordata > Mammalia > Chiroptera > Phyllostomidae > Carollia > Carollia perspicillata. The sequence goes on from PVKM010000207.1 coordinate 39,840, forward strand.
ACTATCGCTGCATAACAAACTATCTGAAAAACAAAGCAGACTAAAATACCAAACTTACATTTTTTCACAATTTCTATGGGGTAAGAATTTTGGAGCATCTTGTTTGGGCAGTTTGGCTCAAGGACTCTCTTGAGTTTGCCATCAGGTTATCCGAAGCAATTATCTGAAAGCTTGACTGGGGCTGGAGATCCGTTCTAAGATAGTTTGCTCAGGTGACCGCTGACAAGTTCCTCAAGTTCCTCATTGGCTACTACCTGGAGGCCAAGGATCCTTGACACTCCAGTCCTCACACAATGGCAGCTGGCTTCCCCCAGAGTGAGTGATCCAAACAAGAGTGAGGGAGAGCCACAATGTCTGTTACCATCTAGTCTCAGAAGTCACACATCATCATTCCTGCCATTTTCTATTGGTACTGTTCCAAGAGACCAGCCTGCATACAATGTGGGAGGGGTCAACAGAAGGGCATGAAAACCAAAGACAAAGATCATTTTGGAAGTTGGCTACCAGAAAGCAAAATGTCTACCAACTGGTGAACAGTTAAACAAACTGAGTTAGATCCATACTGTGGAATAGCAATCAGCAATAAAAAGAAACAAAATAATGATACATATAATAGCACTGAAAAATCACAAATGCATTAGGTTAAGTGAAAGAAGCCAGACCCAAAAAGCTGTATATAGCATGATTACCTTTATATATCATTATGGGAAAAGCAAAGAGACACAGATCAGAGGTTGTCAGGGGCTAGCAGGGAGAGGGAGCAGAGGCATGAGGGAATTTCTCTGGATGACGGAAATACTCTGTGGTTGATTATGATGGTGCTTCCACGACTGTGTGTTCATTAAAATTCATAGAACTATATGCCTAAAAAGGGTAAGTTCCATTGTAAGTAAATTATACTTCAATAAATTACTCGTAAAAAGAGAGAGAAAAGTATTGTAAGGAGAAACAGAAGAGGCTTGGTTTGAAAGATGACTACAGGAGTCTTAATGTGAAGGAAACGCAACTACTAAACCAGTAACATTATAATTAAAGTACCTAAAGCCAAAAATCTTTCTCTGAGCTTGAATCTACAGATTGAAAATGCCCATCAAATAATAGGTCAAACAGATGAGAAAAGATACACATGTATCCCGGCATATCATGGGAGAGTCTTGGATGCTAAGAATAAATAGAAAAGATGTATATGTTTCCAGAAAGAAAGAACAAGTTATAGAAAAAAAGAGAGCACAAGACAGGCATGGGCCTTCTTACTTGCAACAAGACAAAAAAGAAAGTGGTGAAATAGCACCCACAAATTTTTGAGAAAAGAACTGACACTCAAGAATTCTATCCCAGCCGCAAGTAAAATAAAGTTATTTTGGGGTATGTAATCACTCAAAGAATGTATCGCCCACTCGGCCCATGTAGAGAAATACAACAACATCAACAAAGAATGCTACCCTAATAACTGAATCACAGCGAGACAGGGAAGGATAAAAAGGAGACCTTATGATGCATGCAGTGCAACTCCAGTGGATGTCAGAATGGAGCAACTGGGAAGAGAGATACCCTAGATGACACCTCCAATAAATTGATTTTAGAATTAAAATAAAGCACATAAACAAAAAATACTGAACTCAGCCCAGAACACGAGGAAACTATGCAGTTACTACAGACAGTGTATCCTGCTTTATTTTACCTGGTTTGCAAGATGAGAGTGACCAAACAGCTTGTGACCCAATTTCCCGTACTGTCCCAGTCCTTTCCAACTGCTTAGGGTCAGCACCAGGAGGTGTTTTGTTTGGTGTGGTCATTTTAAAAATATTCTATGAAGAAAAAAAAATCCACATTATACCAGGACCTCAGTACCTTTTTACAAAAGGTAAAAACTAAAATTTAATAGCAAAACGGATCAACATACCCTTGATATTCATCGCCTAATTCTCAAATGCAGTAAACATAGCTCAACCACTGTCATTTTTAAAACCTTGGGAATTCAGTTTCTGTTTCTAAAATGTATCATGTACAAAGCAGCAGCAGAGTACAGTAGACAAAGGGCATACAGTCAGGGTTTTAGCTTCAGTCTCTCCTTTAACTGGCCTAGACCTTGGGCAGGTCTAGATTTTATTTCCTTCCCTGTCGAAGAAGTGACTTGATCTACAATTCTATAATGCTATATAGTTCTATATTTCCATGAGTAAAAATTCTTAATTCAAATGACGCGTTATCCCTAGAAAACTCAGATTGAAATACTCCAGAAATATGTGAATGTTAATCTCCAGTCTAAAGAATCCATTAAGTGATGCAGAGAAAAATAGCATCTCCCCACTAGTTGTTAAAAGCTCCACTGATAAGCAGTCTAACCATAGAAGACAAAGTCAGAAAAATGGCTTCAAGGTCTAACTGGCCTATTCTAAACCAAAAGTTTATTTCATCTTTGACATCTTTTGTTAGTCAATCTTGTTAACTCTATGCAAACGTGAAAAAAAAAAGAGTTCTTGGATAATGGCCAATATGTAAAAATGCCTCGGAAATGCGAAGTTAGAGCTACTGAACATCGTTACACTTGCTGTTATAAACTTGGACCAATAATTCTGTATACCATCTCCTTGACCCCTCCTTTTAGATGTCCGTTGTTCCCTAATTCCCACTTAGATACTAAATAGTAGTAGAGCCACTAAACTGTAAAATTCGTAAAGGCCTAAAACTTAAATGCTCAAGTAGCGATTTACTGATTGAATAAATGGACGACTAAATAGGTTCAATCACACACTAAAGTACTTAGCACCTGAAAGTTATGTAAGGTCTAGGGTGAGACAATTAAACCTCTGATCAACATTACGACCTGAACGTTCTGTGTCCAAAAACGTTAAAAAAAAAAAAAAAGGCCCATTTGTCTACTAGAGCAGAATTCAACTGCCGGACTTGGTACTTGACTCCACGAAGTGGATAAAACACGGTGTTCGTATAAGACTGGGCTCCTGGCCACAGAGTTGAGAGGAAATGAAGCCAAAGAGGGAACGCCAACGCAAACAGCGTCTGGACCAGACTCTGTCGATCCTGCTGGACACCTACCTGTTCTAGAAGTGCTCAAATGTGCAATAGCTAAGGCGCCTCACCCACAGGCCTTGAAGAAATAGGGAGCGGAAAGACACTGATATCGGGGGAGTGCGTTGCCTACACTACAACCAGCCTTCACGTCGGGGAAAAGCTCACTCACTTACAGCTTGCAGACCGGCTTTGCCGCAGCTCAGGCTTTTAGGATTCCCTGCAACTCCGCGCCACTCCCACTCAATTTCTGGACAGCCCGGCTTCCCAAAGAGTTGGAATTGGCGTCGCACCATAATTACGTCATTTCTCGCCGTCGCGCCGGGAGCTCTCTGTCGCTTGCGCACACTACGTCCTTTGGCATGCGCGAGGCGGAGGCTGGGCAGCGCCATTTTGGCCGGAGGCCGTAGGAACACGTTGTGAAGCTGGGAAGTGACGGCAAAAGCTGATTTGGCTTCTGAGCACCCCTCAGCGAGGGGGTCGTTTTCTCCAGGTAGGTAAATAGCCTGGAGGGGTTTGGCCGTTATCTCCGATCTTCCACGATTTAAAGATTGTAGGTACGGTCTCGGTGAACCCGTGATTAGGCCTCTGGTGACAGCGACGGGGACGGTAGCGGCGCGTGGCAGTTGGCTTGGGTGGGATGGAACAGCTGGAACCGCCGGGACGCCGGCTCTGGCGAGGGCACGGCACGTCGCGCTTCCGCTGCAGCTGATCTGGTTCGCAACCGCTGTTGCTCGCCACCCCCATCAGAGGCTACGAGAACAGACCTAGGTGCCATCTCGACGATGCTATCTCCACCGCTTCCAGTCCCCCCTTTACCCCTCTCCTACCCTAGAGTTGAACCATCTACAGAGGAAGGCACCTTCACAATTTACAGCGCCCCTCTGTTAACCCATTCTTCTCCTACCAGAGTAAAATAGACATATTTTCACATGTGCGTATTTGATTATGGGGGATAGTGGCCTTTTCTTGTGCCGTTTGGTGACTATAGAATCAGTCATCGCATCTTGACGCCATGAAGTTGAATACTCCTCGTCCACTCCCAGTTTCTACAGAAAGGAGGGCCAAGCCTCGCTTTACTTTTCTCATAGAGCAGCGTGGACCCGGCTGTAACTGGGGTTACCCCAGATAATCTCCCAGTTGAACGCCTTTAGCTTTTCTGGTGCGGTTTTATAGCATTCTGCACTTTTCGTCTTGATGACTATACCCTTTAATCCCTTAGTTATATTTTAAACTCAGTGAGATCAGGGGTGGTGTCTTAACTCAAAATGCTTTTATTTTCCCTCCAGTCGTTCCTGCATTGTAGTCGCGACTGTCAAAGCCCGAGTTCCACATCCCAAACCTACAGAAACCTATTTTCTCTCTCTCTCTCAAGTCGATAAAAGTGAGAACTGTCAAAACAATGTTTTACTTTTCTTTTATCCTCTCTTCCACAGGACAGCTAGCTAGGCATTAATGATAATGGTGTTTGTGTTGCAGTCCTCAGTACATGTGTCTTGTATGCCGAGACTTCATTCTGTACCAGCTACCTGACAGTAATGCTTTGTCAGTGTTAACCAAAGGCTCTTATAGTGTATTTGAATCAGAAAGGTTTATTTTGTTTTAGTTAAAAACCTTGTTGTCCCCTATAAAAAATTTTTTAGGAAGAACATGTAATATAATAGCTGGGTTTTTTTCAAAAAATGAAAGCAATATTTAATGTCCCTTCTAAATGTCTTCAAGACTCTGAAGTGAGAGTCGTGTACCACTCGCAACTTAGGTGTTTCATAAGACTAATAATCTACACTAGTCATGGGTTAGAATATTTAGTGTGATATCAAGCATCATTCATTAACAGTGATCTTTAAATGCTGTCACGTGGTATTATAATAATTTGGTCTTAGACTAAATACATCTTAGACTTAAACATTTTCATGTATATCCCTTTTTCCTCCCAGCTGAAAGAATGACAGACAGCAAGGGTCATTGTTTGAGTACCTATTTTGGACACAGTTTTTCAGATATGAAATATCTTCAAATCCCTCTTGGTTCCCGGGAATAATTTATCAGTGTATTTTATGTAAATCATCTTATTAACTATCTCTGGTATATTTTTATTTTTCTATGAAAATCATTATAACCGCCCAGTTTCTAAAATGGTTTGAAATATTACATGAAATATTTTAGTAGTTTGGCTGATGTAAAGTTTAAGCAATTTCAGAATAAAACATTTATCCCCTAGAGAATTCATTACACTACTTCACCAGGTAATTTGTATGGTGCCCGGTTTTATCTTAATAACTAACTAAAGAATCTTCACTTTTTAGGCAGTTGTTGCCTCCAGAATGATAGCTCTTTGGAGCAATTCAAAAGTAATTTCATGTCTCCCTCTTCTGATCTTTATGAGATGTGGACCAGTTTTGGTCTTAGACTGAAAACGGGGTAAAGTGAGCCTCTTCGTTAACATGACTTTGTGCGTTACATAACTATTTCATCTCTTTGTTGGTGACTTCTTTTTCTGTATATACTTTAGTGGATAACTCTCAATAGGAAATATTGGTAACTTCAAAGATTTCTGAAGTTGCTATGATCTATAGGAAAATTATTTACTATATTTAAATTTACATCTTTATCGACATGCTTCAGCTCCTGCTGTGTGCTAGGCACTGGTCTAGCCACTGAAAAAACAAATGGCCAAAAATCCCTGCCCTCATGATGGAGTACCTTCCAGTTGGGGAGGGAAAAATATTGTCTGTGTGTGTAGAGGGAGAGAGAATATATAATAAGTGTTTATATATACTATATATACACATATGTGAAATACCTATAAGTTTTCATAATAGAAAGAGCTAAGAAGAAAAATAAAACAAGGAAGAGTGACAGAAAGGCAGTCGGATATATTTTTTTGGATGTATAGCTAGAGAAGGAAGGCTCACTGAGAAATAAACATCAAAGACTTGAAGGAGTGAGCCATGTAACTCACTAGGGTGAATAGCATTACAGGCAAAGAGAAGAGAAAATGCCAAGACCAGGAAGCAAGAACATGTCTGGCATGTGCTAAGAACAACAAGGAACCAATGCAATTGGCAAAATGAGCAGCTGGAGTAGTTGGTGATGAGCTCAAAATGTTAACAGAGGCTGATCAGTGCTTTGCTGGTTGTTTTCAGGCTTTTATTCAGAGTAGAGAAACCATTGCAGGATTTTAAAATAGAGGAGTGGCATGAATTGGCTCACACATTAAGAGAACATTCACAAAGAGATCTGTTGGGAAGCTGTTAGAGTAATGAAATTACAAGATGTTTTGATGGAATAATATTCACTAAAGCTTGGAATGGATTCCAGAGAAAATACAAATTTGAAAGAACTGACTATAGGCGACTTTCAATTAGTCTTGCTGCAAAAGAAAAAAGATATGAAACACTGAGGGAAAATGAGGTCAGATAATAGAGGGTTCGAATATGGAGGGAATGGGCCAGCGGGAAGACTGATGATGTGAAAGGCAGGTGGGAGAATTGTTGGGACAGTCTTCCTAGTGGATGTCTTTTAGTGTGCACATGGACTTGGCTCTGGAAACAGGGACAGTGTGGTTGCTGGTTGGCTAGGGGTTTACTTGAGATGATGCTAGTGAAGTATGGCTTGGTTTCTCTACCCATTTTCAGCTGTATGTGTGCAGGTGAAGAATTGTATTTAACCAGGATTGTGGTTAAAGGTATAAATGATTGACAGTGGAATTTTAGCTGGGCGCAGATGAAAACAAAACTGTGAAGGGTTGAGAGAAAGTAGAAATGTGGTTGAGTCAAGAGATGGTGATAGTGGGTCTGAGAATTGGGGGGCTTCAAAGAGCTGGATTGTCGTGTATGAGAAGGGCGAGCTGCCAAGATAAGAGTGGTAGTTAGTGAAGAGGAATTTGTAATGGAAGGATTGCGGTGACTGTATTGGTGATGACGAGGTCAAGGGTTTGCCGGAAGGCATGAGTGGCTGCAGTAGGGTGAAAGACAAGAGCATTGGACCAGAGAGGTTTATGGACATGTTGAACCAGAAACGATGACAGGAGCTATGAAAGAGGGTGGGAGTCAGCCCAGGTCTGAAACCTGCAGCGTTGCCTGCTCTCTGTTGTAAAAGGTGAGACAACACGTCGTCCTGTTTGTTGGGTCTTCTGTGTTTCTCAGCGGTACTTTGAAAGTTGCCTCACATTTTTATGTTTGAAGTTGATTCCTACATCTTTTTGTGGATGAATATTGACAGTGGTGTTTCTTTTCTGTATGTAAATTTTTTGATTGATGGTATATTTTGTTTTCCCAACCTTACTACATTATTTTATTACTTTTGCTGTTCTTTTTTACTAGTTCCTGATGATCTTTTCCGAATACGGCAATAATTTATGTCTTCCTAAGTTTTATGCGTGACTTATTTCTCAGTTAATTTCATTGATTGTGCCATAATTTAAAAAATTTTTCTTTCATAGAAGCTGGATATTCCTACCTAGAATTATGGCAGATAAATTAACGAGGATTGCCATTGTCAACCATGACAAGTGCAAACCTAAGAAGTGTCGGCAGGAGTGCAAAAAGAGTTGCCCTGTCGTTCGAATGGGTAAGCTGTCCATGGATCTTTTAAGAATAAGAGATTTTAAAAGGAATAAATTGGCTTCAGAGTTCTCTGGACTTTAGCCATTAGTTGCTTTGAAATGAAAAGAGAAGACTAGATTTTATTCTGAATTTTTTATTGCTTTATGACCATATGATTCTGTTTTTAAATTATAGGATAATGTATTAGTATCAACATTTTTAAAAGTTTATTGAATATAAAATCAAATCACAGTTCAAGTTACTGAGATTCTTGCTGTTCTACAAAATCCTATAATTACTCTTAAGTTATGGAGAAAGGACTGTCAGTATGTTCAAGATTAAATAAATTTACAACAATTCAGAATTGATGAATCGTTGGTAGTCTTTAGAACTATGTTAAATGTACTGGTGAGGTATGTGTTTATTGAATCTTAAAAGACACTCTAGGTGTCACCTCTCACATTGATTGGGCTGTTGAGAAATTCCATTGTTAATATCCCTGTTCTTAGACAGAGTTTAATTCATTCTGTGAATCAGATGGCTGCTTACCTTTTTAGAACTTCACTGATCTTGCTAACATATTTCATTCTTTTGTCTGGTATACATTACCATCCCAAGGCAGATTTTGTAAATTAAATATTTAGGTCAGTCGGCTTAAAAATAAGATCTGCCACAATTCTAGAGTCATCCCCCTCTTGCCTCATAAGATATCTTTTGCTTTGCCAGGAAAATTGTGCATCGAGGTCACACCCCAAAGCAAAATAGCTTGGATTTCTGAAACTCTTTGTATTGGTTGTGGTATTTGTATTAAGGTAAGTGATATTTTATTACCAATCAAACCTATAATCTGAAAGTTCTGAATACAGTATAATTGTTTTTAAAGAGACAGAATATAAAGCAATGAACCAAGAATATAAATTTAGGAAAATTGTACTTATATCAGTAATATAATATTGTTGCTTTTTAAACAAGCCAACTTTTTATTTTAAAGTAGTCCTCACCATACTCAATTTTGTAAAGGCATTTCGAACCAAAATTATATTTTTTCCACCCTTTTATGAGAAGGACATTCTCCAACAATGTCTTCACCAGAACCTTTTGGAAGTGTGAATCTCAAAAAAAAAATGTGAGTTATATTACATACAGTTTTCAAGGCTGTGTTTAATTTTAAATTTACATCTTTTAAATAGAAGTGCATATAGCCAAAATTTTTCAATTTAACCTAATCTTTAAGTGCTTTTTCTGCTGTATTGTGCATTCTTCTATTGTTAAATTTATTCCAATAGTGCAATTTTTCAAAATACCCCAGATAGTTTTTGTTGCATTGTATAGTTTGATTAGGGCTTTTGACTTAAGAATGATAACTTTCCAACTTAAATTCATGAAAGATATTTATTTGGAGGTGGTGAATGAAGTCCTTAATTTAGGCATTTGTGGATGGTATAGTTTAGAGAAAACCACCTAAGTGTGGACACCACCATGTCACTCATTCTGCTAAGGCTTACGTGTATTTCCCATTGGTTTCTTAATCCGTAGTTAAGTATCCAGAAAGATTTTGGTACCTGAAAGATTTTTCCCTTATTTTGAAAACATAAGCAAGAAACATTTAGTGATCTCTTACATGACAGTGTTCTGGGTGCTGGCAGATTTTGAACAATATATTATTAATTCTATAAAGAAGGAACTCTGTTTTCTTTCTTCATTGCTATAGAAAAATGAGGGTCCAAAATTTGGATGTGCACTCCAGTAGCTGAAAAGATTCTAATATGAGTCTCTTTGGGGTGGGGATAGTATATATCCTCTGGACATTAAGATACTCACAATGTACCATGTATATGAACAGTATGGATTTTTTTTCCTTGTAGATTTAGAGAAGTTTAAATTACTTACTTGCAGCCTATAAGCATTTTATATATATTGATAGAATAAAAAGAATTCTGTAAATGAAGGTAACTATCAGGAGAAAAATATCTCATGTAAAGAATTAATAGTTTTGGTTAGACTCTAACCATTAGAGGATAGTAATTACTTTGTTAGAAAGCAAGAGTTTAGTTTATTTTTTTAATTATCTATGTTCTTGTAACATAAAATGGGAAGTTGCCGAAATCTTTATATACAGTAACTTTTGAATTGGTCCCTGAGCTCACTGAACAGTTCTGCTAAGCATCTCAAGTGTGAGGTTATGCTGTTTGGGATGTACCTTTTTTAAGTTACCTGTACTTATGATAAATTTTTCTAACTACATTACCAATCTTAAATGACCTTCCAATTCTTGTCATTCTTGTTCCGTAGACATTTTTATTTGAATGATAAGCATTTGTCACTTGAATAAGTTTTTCTATGAGTAAATCTTTTTTATTAATGTGAATTTACTCAATTGGAATATGAAGCATCTTTTTCATATGGGATGCTTAAAAATCACAGCAGGAAGACATTAATCCCTGCTCTATCCAGATATTAACACTAGCTGTTATTGGGGCATAAATAGACCCAAAAATGTACAATCCTTGACCTTAAAGGACTTTACCAGGTAGATACAAGTGTGTACAAAGACAGGAAGAAGGAAGTAGAGGGAAGGAATGTGCCATGGGCTGAATATGCAGCGGAGTAGTACTCAATAACCATGTCTCGTCTTGCCTCTTAGCCTTCTCGTATCTAGTTATAGAAAAAATACTCCTCCAGGCTCTGTATAGAACCTCCCAGTTCTGTGAGGTTTTTCAGTAATCATTAAATGCACTTTAAATGTCTAAGAATCATGACAGTCACTAAGGAAATGCAAAATTAGTCAATACGACTCTTGCCTTCGAGGAACTTAACTTTCAATTTTTAAGTAAAGAAGAGAAGAAAATGAAAAATACTTTACATCTTTGTGCAACTCCCACATTTGGAAGATGGATTGTAAAAAAAAAATTTTAATCTCTCCATTTTAGTCATGTGTATACTTCTAAAAATTAACACAAAATTAATTCTTTACTTTTAATAACAGAAATGCCCCTTTGGGGCCTTATCAATTGTCAATTTACCAAGCAACTTGGAAAAAGAAACAACACATCGATATTGTGCCAATGCCTTCAAACTTCACAGGTATACTTTCAAGTCAACATTCCTCTTTACTTCAGTCAAAAGTAAAATACCTTTGGGATTTTCAGAGAAATGCAAAACTGGAAAAAAAAATTGTGTTATCCATGCACCGAAGAGAAATACAGTGTTGTAACGTGCAGAATTACACATTAGTTGTCTATTCTGGCTAATAGCAGAATTACCTAGGGGTCTTTTTTAAAACTGTAACTCCCAGGTTTCAGCCCAGGTAAATTACATCGTGTCTGTGGATGAAGAGTCTGGGAAGTTATAAAAGCTCCCAGGTGACTCTAATATATAATTGGGGTTGCAAATCACTATTGTTAACAATACCCTTTATTCCCAAAATGACTTTTAAGGAAAATTGTCTCTGATTTTATTTATCTATTAACTTAATGATCTACAGAGCATATTACTCTGAACTTGGACATATATTGTTAAATCACAGGAGTCCTTTGAGGTTTTCAGTCTGCTGAACACTGATATTTTGAATCTGGAAGTCTAGATTTAACTAATAAAAAGGTATTTCTCAACCTGCCAGCTTTAAGGGGCCTACTGCAGCAGGGAGCATGAAGTGGAATATTTCTGGTTGATGTGGCACTTCTCTCCTTGTAAGTAAATGGCAGGCCAAACCAAACCACACCAAACCAAACCCACAGTGTGAGGTTGCACCTGCTATGATGTTTTTTACCAGAGCATTTTGTTCTACATTAAAAATGAGCCTTATATGTACAGAAGAATTGTTACTTTAGAATGGACTTTGAATGAAAATTAAATAAATAAAATGGAGTAATATTGTCATAGATGCATTTCTAACAATTAACAGTTTAAATTAATCTTGGCTGGGTTTTTTTTCTAATAGTCAATAATGTCTGCATATATCTTTTAGCTTAATGGATGTGTGTGGATTGCAAGTGTATTAAAGTATGTCATTCTGATATTATGTAGTTTATTCTACCTAAGTCTGAATTTTATTATTTTTGTATACTTTTGACAGGTTGCCTATCCCTCGCCCAGGTGAAGTTTTGGGATTAGTTGGAACTAATGGTATTGGAAAATCAACCGCTTTAAAAATACTAGCAGGAAAGCAAAAGCCAAACCTTGGAAAGTACGATGTACGTATTACCACCTTATAAAAATGGAAGAGCGTGTATGTGTGATTTTTTTCTTAAGTTATTTTCAGGATTATCTGTGAAATTCATGCGAAGAAATGATATATAGATTCAATTCCTTTTTGAATTAAAAATCTGTTGAATCGCTTCCCAGTACACCAAGGTTGTGGGTTTGATCCCGTCAGGGCACATACAAGAATCAACCAATGCATGCATAAATAAGTGGGAGAGTAAACTGATGTGTCTATCTCTGTCTCTAAAAATCGATTTTAAAAAATCTCTTGATGCTTCTTAACTGATTATTCTGAGCTTCGTTGAACTGTTATGAGTTGGCATGCCTCGACTAGGAATTATATTTTCAATCTTAAGATTATTAGAAGCCAAAGTACTCTATTTGGACACATGTTCTGTTTTGTGTAATAGTCATCCTCTTTGCAATTATGTTATCAAATTAAGTTCATCCCTGGCTGGTGGGGTTAAGTGGATTGAGCACCAGCCTACCAACCAAAGGATTGCCTATTCGATTCCTAGTCAGGGCACATGCCTGGTTTGTGGGCCATGTCCCCAGTTGGGGGTGTGCGAGAGGCAACCATACATTGATGTTTCTCTCCCTCTCTTTCTCCCTCCCTTTCTCTAAAAATAAAATCTTTTAAAAAAATTAAATTCAGGCTATGGCCATACCACCCTGAATGCGCCTGATCTCATCTGATCTCGGAAGCTAAGCAGGGTCAGGCCCGGTTAGTACTTGGATGGGAGACCACCTGGGAATACCGGGTGCTGTAGACAAAAAAAAAAAAATTAATTAAATTCAGATTATACATGTATTTCTAGGATCCACCTGATTGGCAAGAAATTTTGACTTACTTCCGTGGATCTGAATTGCAAAATTACTTTACCAAGATTCTAGAAGATGACCTAAAAGCTATCATCAAACCTCAATACGTAGACCAGATTCCCAAGGCTGCAAAGGTCAGTTGCTTTTTAGGAAGATTTTATGTTTTATAGATATCAGTGGAGGTAGAAAAGATGTATCAAATTAAATTTGTTCTACTTGGTAACTTTCAATATTGAAGGAAATAAATTGAGGTAACATTGAGTTTAATTTTAATATTGGAGGAAGGCAGTAATAACTGTTTCTGGTATATCACGACAGGGGACAGTGGGGTCTATTTTGGACCGAAAGGATGAAACAAAGACACAAGCAATTGTATGTCAGCAACTTGGTATGTGTTTATTTTGTGTGTGTGTTTTAATGGGCCCTAAACTTCAGTCATAAAATAAACGTCTTTATATGGATTAATGAAATAAATGGGAAAATCCCTGGTAGTTGTAATACTTACTTTTTATGTTGCACAATTTTCAGCTGAATATTCAAACCCAGAATGACCTGCAATATACATTTTGCTTAGCGGAGGTGAAATAACATTTGCAATGTTAAACACAATGCCTCTGTGTTCTTTGTAGATTTAACCCATCTAAAAGAACGAAATGTGGAAGATCTTTCAGGAGGAGAGTTGCAGAGATTTGCTTGTGCTGTCGTTTGCATACAGAAAGCTGATATGTAGGTTGCTTTACACCTTTTATAGATCTCAGTCCTTACTTGAGAGTTTTTATTTGTAACACTGCTCATAAAGCAGTGGTTTTGAGATAAATTAGTACACATAGTGTCTGAGAGTCTAGTTTTGAGGTAAGATGTTGAAGCAGTTGTACACCCACTGCCAATCTGCCCTGTTATTCCTACAGGGAGAGAAATTAATTTATTTAGTTAAGTACTTTACAACTGTTGGGGTCCGAGCTTTTTAATGTAAAGTTGGTTATTTATTATTTAAACTGCACATAAGAATATTTTTAAGGTGTAAGTTCTCCGACAGTGCCAGCAAGTTTTTTCAGTACCCCAAGTGGCACGTGAGGTCTCTTGGGTCACTCTAAAGCGGGGTGGCATGCCGCGGGAGAGTGGGCGGGGCGGGTTTCCTGCCCGCCTGCCGGTTTGCTCTTCTCCCCCACGTGTACTGCTCCTGTCTTCCGTGTTTCTGTTCTGGCATCCAAAGCAGGCTAGCTCTTCTCACAGTGTAGTCTACAATTCTGCACGGCCCTCCGTTCCAGAAGGTGTTTGCTTTCATGCAACTGACCTTAGCCATAACAGAACAGTTTTTATAAGCAGGAGACAGTTTGTAAGTTAGCCTCCTCTGGGAGTGTCTCCCCATACTCAGCGTGCAGTCCTGCTTTTCATTAGTTCTTTTCTTCTACTTCTGAACAAAGCACAGAAGTATTGACCATTACAGGGTAGACTCCTCATTAGGATAAGGGGATTTTTGTTATTCAAACGTAAACTACATAACAGTGCTTTGAAATGTGCAAGGTAGATTTATGTCATGTTTGCCTTTCATTATATTTGTTTTCCTTCCTCACAGTTTTATGTTTGATGAGCCTTCTAGTTACCTGGATGTCAAGCAGCGTTTGAAGGCTGCCATCACCATCCGGTCTCTAATAAACCCAGATAGGTGAGCACACACTGGGCATGTGCCTGTGTTACTGCATTTCAGGGGTTTGACAGATTCCTAAAGATTAAACACTGGGGCCATCCACATCATATGCGTGTGCATGTACCATGTTGGCTTTTTTTTTTTTTTTAAGATTTATTTTTAGAGGAAGGGAAGGGAGGAAGAAAGAGGGAGAGAAACATCAATGTGAGAAAGAAACATCAATAGGTTGCCTCTTGGACATGCCCTGATCAGGGACTAAACCACAACGCAGGCATGTGCCCTGACCAGAAATCGAACTGGTGACCTTTCGCTTTGTAGGACAACACCCAGCCCACTGAACCATACCAGTCAGGGCTAGAACATATGCCCTTAATGAAAGATTCACTCACTACCATGCCTGTCTCCAAGGAACTACCAGTACTCTGAAATAACAGGGAAATTCTGGGAGATGTGAATGGGTTTCTGGGAAGCAGATCCTTAGGGTTTCCCAGGTCCTCAGGTATGTATGTCACTCAAACACACAAAATGTAGAAACATAAGGATCACCAGAATAATTCCAGTTGTTCAGGGTCTTAATAAGCACAGGAGAGTTCTCAGCCTCTGTTAAGTAATCATAATACCTGTCTTTACTGGGTGCTGTTATAGTTTAAAGAGTCTTTAAATCCGTTACCTCATTTGAGCCTCATAGTAACTTTCCATCTTAGAATCTTTAGAATATCTGCGATAAACAATCTTATTTGGGCCAAATAGCTGTAATTTTTATCGTATACACAGTCCCAGGCATTAGGATAGGCTCTGTGGGGAATGCAAGAGTATGAAACGCAGTCTCACTATTCAAGGACTTCACAGTCTGGTGAGAAAAGAATTCACAAGCGGCCCTGGCCAGGGAGCTGAATTGGTTGGAACATCCTGATACACCAAGGTTCTTGGCACATAAGAGAATTAGCCAATAAGTGCATAAATAAATGAAACAAACTGATCTTTTTCTCTCTGTAAAAAAAAAAAATTTTTAAGAATATACAAGTAGTCAAATCGATAGTTCTAAACCCTAGCTCCTTTTTATAACATTTTACACTTCTTTATTGTACTGAGTGTAAGTCATAAATAATCTACCTTCACACATAATTTTTTTAAAAAATGTCAAGTAATGTCCTAACCATAATAAAAAGGAGAATGAAAGGGATAGTGATTTACAACCAGGTGACATGTATCTCAGTTTGTAAATATTCAGGCAAGTCACTACAGTCCTGTGTGATGAGAAGGCAATAGCCTTAATTGTAATAGGTATAACATGTCAAAACACATACTAACAAAGTGAAGAAAATGATTGAGTTAGATGTTTTCACATATGTGCTAATCAGTCTTAGGTATAGGGTTAAAATAATCTCTCTTTAGTGATAAATTGATAAAAAGTTACAAGAAGTATATGTGCATCCTGAAATTCTATGACACATTCAGTCTTTAATCCTTTACAAAGATTTTGGAAATCATCCTTGGATAAACAACAAGAAAGAGAGCATGGATTGGAGAAAGGAAAAATAATCCAAGAGAGTCTTTAGAATTTGGCCTCTAAAAACATCTTCATAAAAATTAAAAACTGAAAGGTAAACAAAAATTAATTGTAGGGTATAAATTTGCACAGTATAGATTTCTCATTATACTGCAGATTTCTGTTTCCCAAACCCTCAAAAACAACAGTGGCTCCCCTTCGTCTTTTTTTACATTTGGGACTTCCGCACAAGCTTCATTTGAAAATAGGGAAAGCAGGAAGTTTGACCTGTTTTTGTTTTTTCTTTTGAAAGTAAATTACAAGCCATTAGATGATGCTGTACTGCCCTATATTGGGTCTTGAAGCTTTTAATGGTAAAAAGTAGAGAATTATCCTAGATAATGGAAAATTGCCAACAGAGACACAGGGCAGGAGGAGCGCCGACTCACCACTGTATTTACTCTTCATATTAAATTCGCCCACCCTTCTTTTCATTCCTAGTTTCACTGCCTGACACCTAGATTACTGTGGTTGCTTCCTTGAATAAGTCTATGGTTCTTGCCAGATTCATCTTCCTGAAATGATGTTTTTTCATATCATTTTTTATTCTAGAACTATGCATTAGCCTCTAGCCATAATTTGCCATTTTTATTTTAATTGAAATTAAAAATTCATTTCTTTAGTGCTCTCCCTCTGGGGAGCAGCCCTCACCATTTCTTTCCTTCTTCCCCCACTTCTTTCCTCACAGGCACGTGTCTCCTAAACTTTAAGGCACAGGTGGCAGACACAAGGTTTGAGGGCCGAATTCGGCCATCCACCTTGTTTTATCCAGCCCAGCACCTTGTTTCTACCTGGCAGCAGCACCGAGCTCCCACTTAACTGTTAAGGAGCAGTTACATTTAAACAGTCCTGAAGTTACATTAGGCCCTTTGAAGGCAACCGCGAGGCTGATGTGGCCCCTGGTGAAATGAGTTTGACACCCAATGAGTTAGACACCCAGATGAGTCTGACTGCTCTAAGGCACTGGGCAGCCGGCAGTTTGTCGGGCTCGTCCCCTAAACCTGTGTGTCAAGCTCCCTTTTCTCTGAGTGGGGTGAGCTAAGGCTGCCTCGCCTAGGTTCTCCTGTTGTTTCTTCTATGCTGAGCCCTCCCTTGTTTCATTGTCCCTAGCTTTAGTACATGTGTCCTCATAGTCGCTTGGGGAAAAAAATCATTTCTTTAATCATACTAGTCACATTCTACATGCTGCTCCATATTCCATGTAGTTACTTGGTACCATATGGGACAACACGGAGATAGAACATTTCTGTAGTCAGGGAAAGTTCTACTGGATGATACTGTTTTAAGAACCTACCATTTTCCCCATTGCCAGTTAACGAAAGTCAGAATTCCTCACTTGTCACTCAGCAGCCATATTAAATAAACTGGTACATAGCGCAAGACTAAAGATCACAGAGATGCATATTGCAGTCTGTCTTCAAGGTGTTCGGGGGCAAGTTTTAGGGTGCTTGGAAAGTCCAAGTATTGGATCAGTGACAGAGGTTCAAGATTGAGGGAAAGAAAAAGCATTTGACTATTAGGAAGGGTGGTCCTACAGAAGTTAGTGTTTGAGGTGGTAGGGAGGACTTCAGCAGGTAAGGGTGTAGGCAGGAGACCTTTTAGGAAATAGAACACCCTGAGAGACACGAATGGAAAAGTGGATTGTTTAGGAAGTAATGAAAGATCCATTTTTCAGTGTGTTCTATATGTAAATGAAATAAGAATAGTAGGTTCAGTTTTGGAAGGTCTTTCCAGAAAGTCTAAGGACGTTACTTGTTTCTTTGGGAACTGAGGAGCCACATTGAAAATTCTTGAGTAAAGGGCTCTGTGCACCCCCGACTGCAGCTGGCGTGGGGCAGGTAGAAGGGTTGAACGTGTAAGTTGAAGAGCGTACTCATCAGACAGTTCACGCTACATCTGATTTAAATCTCTTTGTTTCTACTTTGTAAAATTCATTTAAAAAAACATTTATTGGCAAAACACATTTTTTCTATCCATAAACTACTTCATGTTAACTTTTCTTTTAGTTGAGGCACCAATTTGAAATATGAACATTGATAGAATCTTACTGAAAGAAAATATTTCATGACTTTTGTTTAATACGGTCTTTATGCACAGTTTTTAAAAAATTTATCTGTTTTTCTGAATTTACATTAGTAAAGTTATGTAGCCGTTATAATTAGATACAATTTTAATTTTTTCGTGTCCATTGTTCATTTTAAATCTGTATTAATTTTCAGATATATCATTGTGGTGGAGCATGATCTAAGTGTATTAGATTATCTCTCTGACTTCATCTGCTGTTTATATGGCGTGCCCAGTGCTTACGGTGTTGTCACTATGCCTTTTAGTGTAAGAGAAGGTAACTTGCAAAACTGTTTTCACAATGCTGTGTTCCCTTTTACTCTAATGCTTAGAAAATGTGTTGTTGATATTAAGTCACTATGTTGCTCTAATATTTATCTAAAACTCTGGTCTCATGGAATTTAATCACTCAACAGAATATGTATGGTACATATGGTTATATTTATCACTTGTTATACACAACCTATTTCTTTGGAGAATTTTCTGCTGGGGTAGTTAGAAATGCTTTATCAGTCTTACTGTGTAGTTGCTATATTTTGCTGTACTGAAAGTTTCTTTTAGATTTTGGCTTCTGTAGAATCATTGTATTATTTATCATCTTCAGCTTCATCTGTGACAGGCCATTACCAGTAGTGAAAACTCTTAAATTCTCTCACTGCTTATCTGGTTTCAAATTTATCTGTTATCTATCCTAGGTTACAGAACTAAGACTGCCTAAAACTCTATAAAGATAGCTTAGTAAGTGTATGTTACAGTCTAGTAAGTGTCTAAAAATTTGGTAAAACAGCTCAGTGAGTATATTTTTTATGTATTCCTTCTACCGTCAGGAGAGGGACTGTGTAGCCTCTCTTTTCCGAGCCCTTCCCTGTCTCCGCCAGTTAGGCCACAGTGAAAACTAGCCTGCCACAAAGTGGCTGCTGAAATGGCCATCGCTGCACTCTCCACCTGGCACACCTTTTTTCATTTAATTACTTTACATTTCTTCTCTTTGGCTGTGCCTTAAGCTGACAATCTAGAATACATCAAAGGATTATTTAGTTCCTATCTTGAAAAAAATACCATATTCTCTAAACAGTGGTTTTTGAGATACCGGAGACACTTTTGGAAAATAAAATTTATATTGCATTATATGTTTTGCATAAAAAGACAGCAGTAGCTTTTTTAATTTATAAAAGTAGGTAATATTTTAGTTTAAGATTTGGGAAAGGATTCGCTATCACTTCTTGTGCTTGGAGATAAATAGATGCATATATCAAGGAAAAATTTGTGAGATTGTCAGTTTTCTTTCCAGTAGTCTTAAAGAGATATCAGAAAGTAGTATTTATGTTTGATTTGTCTCAATTTGCCAATATTTATGAGTGCCTCCTCTGTGCCACACAGTAGTAATGGTGCCAGAATTGCATTGGTAATCATGTGGCACCTGGCACCCACTCTTCACAGTCGCAGTAATAAACGCCATGTGTAAGGGCTCTGCCATCGAAGAGAGAGTTCCTGGTGAGGTTTCAAATGTGCCTTATCTGTTAAAACAATTCAAGTAACAAACCTCTTAATCTTTTCGCTTTCCTGTAACATGCTGAAATCAATGCAGTATATATAAAAGCTCTCTTTGAATGGTAAAGGCAGTAAGACAAGCATTGCAGCAGGAATATAAAGGCGGACTTATTAATGTTTTGTTCAAAGTTCCTTATTTCTCTTGAGTCTTCATTTCCTTACCTGATAAATTATGCACTGTTTAATAACAGTCACTAAGGTACCTTCAAGTTTATGTTTTTACTTTATTTTTGGTTTTAATTTTTTAACCACATTTATAGTTTTTAAATAAAGATTTTTTTTTAATGCTGCTTTTGGCAGAATAAATGTATCCATTCGTTTGTCTGTCAGCAAATGTTTATTGAGTACCTGTGATTGAGGCCGAGCATACGGGTCCCTGATGTGGCTCCCGGATCCAGAGAAGCAGATAACATTCTCAGACTTCCTGTCAGGACCTTCCAAAACTGCAGCTACTGTCTTCCTCTTGCTTCTCATTCATAGGAAACACTGAAAGATAGATCTGTTCCTTGTTTCCTGAATAATCCACTTTTTCATTTCCGTGTGTCTGCCATTATGAATCTTAACAACATGAATAAGCAGAGACTCTCATATATAATATGTTAGCTCATTTTCAGTTTTTAAAACCTTTTTAGATAATGGGGTTTCCCTTTGTATAATGAAGCCAAAAAATGTCAAATGAAAATCATTATTATAAATTTCTTACAAACCTGCAAAAATAATTGGGGGGGAAATGCAGTAAATTGTAACCTCAGTGTATGATTATAGATTATGAATATTCATGTGAAAATGAATACTAATAATCTAAAATTATCCCCCAAACTATTTTATATCATTATATGTCAAATCTGTGAAAACATTCCACTTTTACTAGTCATTTGTAGAGAAAATTTGCAACTTTTGACTTAAAAACCAACAGAAATGGCATCATATGCTTTTGCATTAAACCTGATGGTGGGGAATCTTGTAAAAATCACATCGTAATGAAAGGATGTGCTGTGTGTGTGTGTGTGTGTGTGTGTGTGTGTGTGTGTGTATACTAGGCACATATATATGCATGAGTTATTTAAACTTGCATTAGGTATATAAAACACGATGTTGTCACTGCATGTTGTAAACCCACAGAAATTTAAATCTGCTTAGAATGCTCCCAAGAGAGCCTGGGGTTTGAGCTTTTATGTAATAATAATTTCTTGCTGTAGAAAAAGTTTAGTCTTTAACTGATCTTTACTAATCTATTGTCAATAACTTTTCAATAGGCATAAACATTTTTTTGGATGGCTACGTTCCAACAGAAAATTTGAGATTCAGAGATGCGTCACTTGTTTTCAAAGTGGCTGAGACAGCAAATGAAGAAGAAGTTAAGAAGATGTGCATGTACAAATACCCTGGGATGAAGAAAAAGATGGGAGAGTTTGAGCTGGGGATTGTAGCTGGAGAGTTTACAGACTCCGAAATCATGGTGATGTTGGGGGAAAATGGTCAGTTTTTCTAATTTTGTGATAGTTGAGCATCTGTTCTTTTTACCTAGTACCTTAGTTTTAACTACACCCTGAAAAAGTTGGACTCAGTTATAGGTCTGGGAGCTGGCCTGAACCCATATATTTCTAAGTGTATCAGTAGTTCACATTTTGGGACATTGTATGATTTACTCTGTCCTTCAGGCAAGTTCATATTTCTTACTTTGTTTTATAACCTTCAGTACAGATAAGGTTTTCTAAAGTCTTTTTTTTTCTATGTATAAATTGACAGGGCATTTATTTATATATGATACTGACAAGGAGGAAAGAATATGGGTAGTTCAGAAGCAATTTCGTTTAAAATTTCCTTGCACTATTTCTTTTGGAGCTTTTCGTCTTTTAAATTCAAACTAGTCTACCTCTGCAAATAGTTATATCACCAACATTTTTTATATGAGGTTGCCATCATAAATATGAGATGAATCTGAGTACCAAATGCCTGGGATTACTTTCATGATTCTAAAAAATGTTTGAATTGTATACTTACAGCTTACAAAGCTGCAGAAGAAAACTTTTTTATAAGGATTGTTGCAATATATCAGCCTTTAGTTAATGGAGGGGTTTTGAGCTGGGTTGCAATTAGCTCAAATATTTCATGTAAATGGACTTTATAATGATGGTATCGATCATATTCTATTTTAAATTGTGTGCATTGACATTTTGGCTAAATTTAAGTCTTAAAAAGTAGCATGAGTGTTATTTTTCCTATCATTTATTAAAATGGTCATTATAAGCTTTAACTAGTTCATATTCCTCCTGATTACTTTAGAATGATATTGATAGGGTAATCATCTCCATGAAACCCCAGTAGTATGTGGTGATTTACTCTAAATGGTAAAGCATCTTTCAAGTTGATTTGTTCTACGTTGTGTTGCCAGGTACTGGTAAAACGACATTTATCAGAATGCTCGCTGGGAGACTTAAACCTGATGAAGGAGGTACTGTTGCAGTTTTGAGTCCTTTTCCTCTGTTCTACATACAGTAAGCATTACAGATCTGGGCAGCTGTCATTGTCTTATGTATTTGTATTATTTTGCAGGAGAAGTACCAGTTTTAAATGTCAGTTATAAGCCACAGAAAATCAGTCCCAAGTCAACTGTGAGTTACTCTGTTATTTGGTTATTAAAGTTTGTACGTATATACGTATATACCTATAACTTGAATCTTTTACTGTTTCAAAATTCTTCTCCAAATTAGTTTCTATTCAGTTTTATCCATAAGTGGCTAAAGAAGGTATTAAGCCCTGGCTGGTGTGGCCCAGTGGATTGAGGGCCGGCCTGAGAACTGAAAGGTCTGGTTCCCAGTCAGGGCACACGCCTGGGTTGTGGCCAGGTCCCCAGTATGGGGTGCATGAGTGGCAACCACACATTGATGTTTCTCTCCCTCTCTTTCTGCTTCTCTTCCCCTCTCTCTGAAAATGAGTAAATAAAAGTTTTAAAAATAAGTAAATAAGAATTTTTAAATGGGCAAAGGATTAGAGTAGACATTTTTCTAAAGATGATATACAAATGTTCAGTAAGCACATTAAACAATGCTCAGTGTCCTTAGTCATAGAGAAATGCAGATCTAAGCCACAATGAGATCACCACTTCAGACACACTGGGATAACTTAAATCAAAATGAACAATAAATATTGGTGAGATGTAGAGGTATAGAACCTCATATATTGCTGTTGTGTAAATGGTGCAGCCACTTTGAAGAACCTGGCAGTTCCTCAAACAGGTAAACATAATTACATATGAACCAGCATTTCCACTACTAGGTATGTACCCAAGAGAAATGAAGACTATCTCAACACAGAAACTTGCACACAAATGCATTATTCTTAATAGCCAAAATGTGGAAAACAACCCAAATGTCAGTCAACTCATGAATGGATAAACACTGTGTATATACATAAAGTTGAATGTTATTCGGCCGCAAAAATAAATAAAATACTGATACATGTTACAGTATGGATGAACCTTGAAAACATGAAGTTAATCCTTAGTTTCTACAGGTGTTGTAACGAACTTACCGACTACTGTACCTATAGTCAGTACCTCAATATTTAGGTCTATTGGAGATGGCTGTGCTTTCAATAAAAATTTTATCATTGATACTTTTAATTTTTACTGGCTTTTAGGGAGGAAGGGAGAGAGAAAGAGAAACATCAATTTGTTGTTCCACTTACCTATGCATTCATCGGTGGCTTCTTGTATATCTGACGACTGAACCCACAGCCCTGGAGTGTGGAGACAATGTTCTGACAAGCTGAGCTACTTGGCCAGGGCATCATCGATACTTTCGATAAGCTTAGTTTTTAAGTTCTCAAACTCAGACCTCTCCTGAAATAAGTCAGTAGGCATCTTAAAATTCATCCCTATCAGTTTGTGTTATCTTACTGATTATGTGATATCCACACTGACCTAGAGAATTACTACTATTCTCAAATCACTTCTGCCCTGAAACATTCATCATTTACTATTTTCAGATGTCAAGATTATTGCCTTTTTTACTTATTGGACATGATGGGTTTTTAATTAAATTTCAAAATATGCCACAGATGACAGATAAGCATAAAAACACTGTTGGTATCGGTTGGCGGCAAATTGATATACTTTTGCTCTGGAACTTTGTTATGATTCATAACTAGATTAGTTCAGTACTGAAATAAAATTTCAATATTTTCCCATTAAAAACAGGGAAGTGTTCGACAGTTACTACATGAAAAGATACGAGATGCTTACACTCATCCACAGTTTGTGACTGATGTGATGAAGCCTCTGCAAATTGAAAACATCATTGACCAAGAGGTATTCTGATATGTTTTGTGACTTTTTTTTAAACTGGAGGTCTCTATATGGTTTGCTAAACAGTTTCTCCAAATAGGTGCAGACGTTATCTGGTGGCGAACTGCAGCGAGTAGCTTTAGCTCTTTGTTTGGGCAAACCTGCTGACGTCTATTTAATTGATGAACCGTCTGCGTATTTGGATTCTGAGCAAAGATTGATGGCAGCCCGAGTTGTCAAACGGTAATGGCCTGCTCACAAGAGGGTTACTTTAGATTTTTGTGTACTGACGTATAGCTGTGCTTAATATAGCATTTGAATACTTGATGATATGAAACTACAGAAATTTCAAAATTGTGTTTTTAGTTTCATACTCCATGCCAAGAAGACAGCCTTTGTGGTAGAGCATGACTTCATCATGGCCACCTACCTAGCAGATCGAGTCATCGTTTTCGATGGTGTGCCATCTAAAAACACAGTCGCAAACAGGTAAAACCACTTTCTGAAATATTCAACCTAACCGTAGCTTCTAACAATTAGAAAATTACTTAAATTTTCCAATAAGCTTACAAACACTACTCAATACCATTTTAAGAAAGAAAGACATAGCTAGAAATTATTCTGCGACTTCTGAGATTATTTATGTGGAATCCTGGATGGGACCTGGTAGAATAGCAGCCTACAGTATAGAACTCCCAGCCCAGGGTGATGAGCATACAGAGTCCCGGGTCCCTCACCTTTCTTTTAAATTAACTTTGTTGGCACGATTAGGATTTCCAAAACACATTAGGATTTTAGATTAAAATCCAAAGGTGTCATATATGACAGATCACCACGTAGGTTACAGTAGTAGACCTGCTGTCTGGTGGTGATCACAGCACAGCTAAAAGGAGTGACTCTACCTTCCCCCCCCCCCCTTTTTTCCTCTCATCTTTTTCCTTACTGGCTTGATTAAGAGCAGTTGTAATGTAGAGAAGCCTAGTGTTCAAATCAGTTTATGAAAAAAAATCTCTTAAACTTATAGTGCTAAAACTTTATATTGGGTTGAACCATATGAAATTACTATGTTCAACAACTTCTGTCCTATAAAAACAGTAATTTTATGTGATTGCAACAATGTTTTCTGGTATTAGGGAGGAATGGAGTTGCTATTTGAATAATTCATCCATGAAATATAAATACTGAGCCTCCCAGAATTCTTCTCATTTTAAATTTATATATCAATTACTAAGAATTATGTATTTGAAAGTTAGGGGAATTTCTCAGGCCATAAAAGCTTATTTATTGAAATAATGATCCTCCCTTTGTATTATAAAGTGCTTAAAATGTTCCACGTGTGTGATGTGATCTAGCATGATTTAAGATGAGTAAGGTATAGAAACTTTAAAAGTTCTTACTAAAAACCGTTATACATATTCCCTCTGGTGCCTAACTTCTAACAAAAATTATATTTTCTGTTAAATTCTTCTCCCCTAAAAAATGTCAGGTTTGAAATTCTGTATTTTTAATTCATGATCTTTTGTTGTTCTAAAGTAATACTTTCTTAAGTGTTTCCTCCTGTTGCAGATCAGAAACACCTTAAACTGTTTGTTTTGTACAAAAATATTATAGCCAAACTAACTAGTCACACAAAGACATTTCTGAACATAGAGTTTATAATCTGTTGCAATTATACTACTACCCAGATGATTTATGATTAGGGAATTAGAGGGAATGGGGATTCTTAATACTTTCCCAAAAAGTAGTTAAATTTAAGGGGTAAACTTAATCACAATCGATCTTATTTTTATTCTAGTCCTCAAACCCTTTTGGCTGGCATGAATAAATTTTTATCTCAACTTGAAATTACATTCAGAAGAGATCCAAACAACTATAGGCCGAGAATAAACAAACTCAATTCCATTAAGGTATGTAGAAAAAGTATCTTAAATCACGGATAACTCCTCGATGTAAATAATTGAAAGGCCTGTTTCGGATTGGAACGCTGTCTCGTTAACGTGTGGGTTTCAGTCTGATGGCGTACTTAGTCTGGCAGGCGGCCACTGCGATGTAGCCGCCATCGCTGCCTGAACACTGGCAGAGTTGTTCATGTCGTCTGAGTTGCACGCTGTTAATGCCACCTGTGTTATTGCTACTTAAAATGTTTTCAGAAAGATTACACTAACTTGCCACTGAAATACGTTTTTATGAATACCTTAATCCGTTTTTCATATTTTGTGTTCATGTACAAGAGCAACATGATTAGAATGTGTATTTTAAGAGTCTAAACAAGCTCCTTTGATGAGCGTAAAGCTCTGAACAATAAAAATACATTTTGTCAGCTTTTCTTTGTGGTATATGAATTGTGTACCCTACACTAGTTGTAGCCTGTGAAATACTGGCTGTATTTATCTATCTCTTGGTCGTAAAGGACCATTCGTTTTTATATCCCCTGCAGCGCCTCCTTAAAATGCTGCTTACATGTCATGGTCCTCGGGCCACGGTGGCCATAATTACTACTTTAGAGACTTCAGAAGTGTGTTTACAGCACACTGGATGGCATTTCCTCGGCTTTATTACTCTCTGCTCCCTTATCTTTGTGACTAAATCGTGGGTCCCTGGAAGGCAGAGACAAAGTCACTCACTGTGCACGTCACGTGTCCCCAAGCACTTAGCAGGACTTCCAGATGCCTGCAGCCTGCAACGTTTATCTCAGTTACTCGCTGGCCGGGATGATGACAGGTTCTGACTTCAGTGATGAGGTTTTTTCACTTTTGGAAAACTTGAAGCAGAAAAGAGGATCTAAATTCTAGAACCCATGCACAGCTTAATTTCCTAAGAATTTCTTCTGAAGTGTCATGAGTACTTCTGCTGTCTTTGTCGTTGTTGCAGAAGTTCATGGTTCAGTTCTCTGCCCACTCCTCTCCGTCGTGCCATAACCCTAATGGGGGAGCAGCTAGGTAAATAGGCAGATGGGTCGTTACTGGCCCGTCAGTAAACAGTACTGGGGGGAAATTCTTCCATGGTTTATGTAATAGGCAGTTCTCCTATTAAGACAACATAGACCATTTGTACCATGAGCTTAAAGTAAAATGATGAAAATGGAATTGAATGGTTTTCCTGGAAGTAGTATTTTATATAGCAACATTTTACATGTGTAAGTAAGGCATTTTATATAAAGGGGCGTTGCTTGAAGTGAACCGAGAGAAGTGTCCTGGCAGTCGGGGTGGGTAGCCGAGACTGCAGTGTTGCCTTCTCGTGGGCAGAGACTGTGCCGAAGCAGACAGTAAGCGCAGACCAGGTCGCACACTGTGGTACATGCTGCTAAGTAACACTGAGTGAGTGTCTGCCCCTACGTGTAGGAGAGTGCTGTTGACTTGTGTTGCTTCTTTTTTATTTTTTAGGATGTAGAACAAAAGAAGAGTGGAAACTACTTTTTCTTGGATGATTAGACAATCTGGGAACACTGATAAGCCATTTATTAAAAGAAACATTTATTGGGATTTTTGTCATATAAAACTTTAATCAGGTTTTATGCCCCACATACTCTGGAGCCTAAAGTACAATTTACTTCATGTAACATAAGCCAGTTGTGTTGTAAACTATAGTCTGAACACACACAGAAAATGCCACTTTTCTGTTGTTGATAATGCTCTTTTTGTGTGTAACATTCTAAAATGAAGACATTTCAAGCTATACTAATTACCTCCAAATTTTCATGATGTGTGGGAAGATTTTTCAATAGATGTATTATATTCATGTACCAAGTGCTGACCATGTTGCCTGCTTTTGAAAATCTTGAAAAAGGTTTCTGTACTTACATGGTTTGCCAAGTATGCCAGGAAAATGAACTGCCCTGACTTCAAAAGCCGATTGAAGACTCCACTGATGAAATTTGATAAATAAACATTAGGATTATATTTGTTGTTTGTTTTCAGTCTTGTGTTTAGACTTTCAAAGGAAGAAAATCTACCACAAAATGTCACTGTCAGAAAATGGCTGTTACCAACCTAACCATTGTTTACAATTTTTGGTGCTTTTGAAATACCTTTATCAAAAATCATTTCAGTACCTCCTTGCCCCCGTGAAGAAAGTACCCCATCTTTATTCAGATTTACTCAGTTTTAGCATTCCATAAGATTCTATATTCTATAATTATTCTCAAGGTAATAGTTCTTGAAGCATACATTTATATAATCACTGACCATTTTAAAGGACGCTTACTTTCCTTCAAAGTACAGGCTCAAAATCTTTAGAGTTGGTACCTAAGCATTTACATATTTTTAAGTTTCCACAGATTTCTGACAGATAGCCAAGGACTATGAGCCACTAGTTACCTAAGAGCAACATTAATGCTGACAAATCAAGTTCCCAGGTAGCAATACAAAGTCTCCCTATACTCATTTCTGAGTTTGGATATAGAGGGCATTACTGAAATCTATTTGACCTTCTGAGCAATTGGAACCTGTAGTGTGAAGCCACCTTCAGTTATTCTGACTGGAACTAACATGCTACAAGTGAGGGCAAGAGTTCACTAAACAAATAAATGAGGCTAGCAAGAGGATGGAATTAGAAATTATTGAACAGATTAGTAGAGCTGCTTGAAACAAAAGCTTTAATATGCAAATGGGATAGAAAGTATGATTTAACTGGGCCCACTTGGCCTTTTTGTAAAAAATTTTTATTTTTAGAGAAAGTGGGAGAGAAACATCAATGTGTGGTTGCCTCTTCATGTGTCCCCTACTGGGGACCTGGCCTGTAACCCAGGCATGTGCCCTGCCTGACTGGGAATCAAACCAGCGACCATTTGCTTCACAGGCCCGTGCTCAATCCATTGAGCCACACTACACACTAGCCAGGGCCCACTTGGCCTTTTAAAAAAATTATCTACATACTAAAAATCCAAATGTACCGTAATCTATGGAATAAAGTTTCACTCTCCCTTACACATCACCATCCCAAAGGTTACCAGTGTTTGCATCTCATGCTTTTTCCCTGTGCACTAAGTGTGAATATGTAAAGGGTTTGTATTGTATATAAATGGGATTATACTAAAATACGTAGTGCCTACTTTTAAGGATAAGTTAAATTTGTGAATGATTATTTCAAATGTATTAATAAAATAAGCCAAGAACTATTATTATTTACTGATTCTGTATTCTGTCCTAAAGGAAATACTTGAGATATATTAAGAGCAGTTCTTTCTACTTAATGCTTATGACAGAGTATGTATTGAAATATTTTCCATGTAAATGAAATTTATATGGGTTTAGATGTTACTTAAAATTTTACACAGCAGTTGAAAAAGTCTTATAGTTGCTAACACAAGTTTTTGTATCAGTATTACCAGCTCACCGCACCATCAATGCAGAGGTTAGCAATTAAAAAGAACGAGACTGCTTAGTATGTCCTGATTGGAACCCTCTAAGCAGAAACGCATGGTACACCCGTTTGTAACATACCATCCATATAAAAATATACAAAATATTAAAAGACACGAAAGGATACTCAAGCCTAATGCTTTGGGGAAGAATAACTTGATTAAAGAACAGGAAAGGACACATGCACACATACAACCATTACCATTTGAATTTTGTATGAATCAACTATTCAGAAATCATTTGTTTTCAGCATCTTTAAGTCCAGTGCTATATCTTTCTTAAAATTCAGTGTTATAATTCGGTGTCTAGCATGTACTCTGCCTACATGTAGTATTGAAGGAATGAATCTACCACAGAAAGTAGGAAGGTAGGCTAAGTACTAGGTTCTATAATTTCATTCATTTTCATTAACATTTAGATCCATGTGTGTCAGACTTAACCCAGGGCCTGGTAAGAAATGAGCACCCAGTGGTTCAGATGAGATTAGTTGTGTTGGAGAGTCAGAAAGGGCTACGTGAAGGAGGTAGTTACCAGAAAAATTAGCACCTACAATGATAATAAAATAACCCATGTAACACAGAGTATGTCCAGTCAAAGGCAGAAGGCAGAATGGGCGCTGAAGAGATTGGTGAAGGCTGAATCCAGACAAACTGCAGTGCACTCCCAGTGCCTTTAAGATTCACATTAGAGGGTTTTACATGCTCAAAGCAGGGACTGAAGAGAAAGCAAAACCAGTCAGAGCAGCAGCTAGAATTATCAAGATAGGGTTTTTTTCTATTCCATTCTTTTATCATTTTGAAACATTTAGAGCCTATCCACTTAATGCGTGCATTACTGTGTATTTTGTCTGCTATGTCTTGCTCTTAAGATTGTTTCCTTGCATAATTTTGGTTTGTGTGCCAATGTTCAGTGAGGATTTATCTGTGAAAATTGGTTTAGTGCGCCAAACACAGTTTAGTGCGCCTTTCCTTCCCAACTTTGTACTACCAGCACATCCTTCCTTAGCAACTTGAGAGGGTAGGCAGCGTGCCCTGCCCCAGATGGTTCACAACTGAGCTAAGACGGTCACAACAATCCTCTTCCTTATTTTCCTAGTGTCTGCTGCAGCCAGGCAGGGCCATGATGACGCAGTCCCAGCCATGAGGTGGAAAGTAGCAGCCTCTTAGGGGTGCTTCTGGAAGCCCTCTTGCTTTCTTAATAAAAGATGTATCTGGGTACTGATCCTTGTGGATGTGTTGTGCCCATGAAGTGGTAAGAGAAATGCCAAGAATGCCACAAGGATGCTAGTCCTAACATGACCCAACAGCAACAGCTACTTCCCTCCTAATATCTTATGAGGGAAATAAATCCCTATTTGTTTAAGCTGTCAGACTGGTTTTGTTAATGTAACTGTAGCTCTGACTGGGGTCTGCCCAAAGGCTTTCTTTCAGCTTTCTTCTACTACGTGATGCAAATGTATTCCCAGCTTGGAAACACTTTTCATCTTAGCATGGGGATTCCTCAAACTCAAACCTGAACAAATGTAACATTCTTAGTGGGTTTTTCTTTTAAGAATCTGGAACTCAGGCAAGGAGAGACTTGTCTACAGAAAATATTTGCTATTGTCATTATTGCCATTTTTACTGGAGTGCTCCTCGCTCTAAAGTAAATTTGTGCCCAAGTCTATCTCTATATACACAGCTCTCTGCTAATGAGGCTGCCGGCCACGTCCAGACAATATTCCCTTCGTGTAGAGCACAGCCTTAGTGTGGCTTCTGGTCTGCATTTTTGGCCCCAGATCTGTAAACATACTTATAAAATCAGAGGACTAAAATGTTTTCATTCATCTAAAGTTGTAAAGTAACTTACAGAAAGCATGCAACAAATTACACAGTAACAGGAATATTCCCTAGATCAGTAGGTATATAGCATTACTTTGTTTTCTACTCCATCTGAAGGTGGTTAGGCAAAAAATTAGCTTACTGCACAGAATTTTTTTTGGGAATCAGTAACTTGCCAGTTCAGTTTCATTACACTATTGGAAGGCATTAGGCCGCCTTAACCACTTTTTTTTTTTTTTGTATTTACCCCATTAATCTTTGCAAGATGGTTTTGTGTGAAAAATTAAGTGTCATAACAAGAATGGTAAGTATTTTTAAATGGCTAACTTTGAAGCTCTAATGAATTCCTAGCTAGATCAAACCAAAAAAAAAAAAAAAACTGACATTTCTGAGTGCAAATTCACTTTTGGAAGTTTTTTTTTTATAAATTTAGTGTTTCTGAAGAGAAGTTGTATTTACTTATTTCATTTGTAATTTATGTATTCTCATACTATTCCCTAGACATGGACCTAAAAGTCAAAGTGGAAATATAAAATAGTCAAAGTGAAAAGCAGGCCCTTCTAATGACAGAAAACTTCCAGAGAAACCCTGGACAGGACCTTCTGTGGGTCACTGGTCACTTGGTCTCACCTTTTCCCCCATCCATCTCAGGTGACAGTTCTGCGGGCTCCAGCCAACACCGACAGCCTTCTTGCTTTCCTCCCCATACTCGGCTTCTCTGTTGACTCGCTGGCAAGACTCTGGCACTCCCATGGCTAACACATAAACGCTTCTTTCCCCTTCCTTCCTCCCTCCAGTCCTCTAAGGTTCTGTGATACTTCACTCGCCCCCTCGAGCAGTCTAAAAACACTGGCCACTATGACGAACCAACGTCTTCATCCTCCCCAGCTTGCTGCCCCTGTTCCTAGATCGCCTTTCCATCAAACACTTATCCTGAGTGACGTCTTTGTTTCAGGCTGGGCCTTCTGGGGAAACCATTCTCACACAAAGTACATGTTAGTAAGTAGGTTAATCAAGTACTGACTAGCGAAACTCTTAGGGGACTTGATTCAATGAAAAAATTATAGCCTTAAAAACCTTTAGATCTACTTTTATTCAAAAAACAAAAAGAAAAACAACCCTCTTTCAAATGATTTGCTTTATCTTTCTTCAGAACACAAATATTGAATACTAACTTTAAAAAACTAAAGGGGCCATTTAATCTATGAATTACTCCCAGATATTCTGCATTCCCATTTCATTTCACAGGTGCTGGAAAACAGGCGGCGCAAACTAGCTTTAAAGCCTCTCAGCTAGGTTCAGGTCCAACTTCTACCCCTAGCTAGTTGCATGACCTTTAAGTAAATTGCGTGGCCTGTCTCATTACCATTAAATATTATAAAGTAGGGAAAAGAACAGTACCTACCCCATAGTTTATAAATCCCATGTGGTTTAGTTGGACATACTAGAATTATCTTCTGACTGGATAAAAACCATGGAAACCATCTCTTAAATAAGTTTACTAAATTCCTCTTAAGATTATATGCTATATTACTTGGCTAACCCTGGAATCAAAGAATCACAAGCACAATCAACAGACAAAATTTAATATATGCACACAGTTTTATATATAATGCAGCATCACACCATGTAGGGCATTTACTCTTATACATTCAGATATGTTTGAAACACTTGTTAAGGCTACAAAACAGAACATAGAAAAATAAACAGGAATATATTCAACACTTACAAAAAGTGATATGATAAAGATATAAAGTACTATTTCCTTTCAACACTTCAAAAGATATATATACTTTTTTTTTTTTACAAGTAACATCACGAATGATCACATCTTCACATGCTTTTAAGTATTATTTGTACTCAGTGTAAGGCTAGTATCATTTTTCATACTTACATTTTTTTCTAGCTCTGTAACAATGCAATTTTAATCCATTCAAGTAAATTCAACCCCAAAGTTGCTGTTTCCCAGCATTAAGTCATGCACCCACCCCTCGTCTAGATTTTCTAAAATTTATTTCAGGGGGAAAAAAATCCCAATTAGTGGGAGAGTAAAAGGCTGACAATAGTAGCAAAACCTTAGTTCTTTGAAACTGACATGCTGGAACTAAGCCATTATTATTAAACAAAAACAATAGCATTTAGACATTAAACAAGAAGCAAAATATAGTAAACAGAAATAGTGTAGCCAAATATGCATTCTCTTCAGCTACACTAAAATGGACCTTGCTTAGTACCCACAAGTGAAAGACTATGGTTCCCTCATCTAAAACTAAAGGTAAAATAAATGAGACATAAATAAATATTGCTAGTTTCTAGGATGGCTGAATGTTTTCTAAACCAGAAGTGGTTAGAAAGGAACTTTATTGCACCAAGTCAATTGTAAGCAAGTTTGCAGTTCACAGGCATTTTAGTTCAACCTTGAGTCACAAAGGAAACACAATGCAAGAATATACAGAGTCGGCATCAACTAAGCTGTCTCCGCACTGTGGTTGGGGAAAGACTACTCCTGCCAGACCAAGGCAGGATCTGAGCTCAGGTCAGCATGAAAGTGAAGACAGACAGCGCTTCCCAGGAAAGAGGACGAGGACTACACACATGCTAACATCCTGCTGCCAGTGAGTACATGGAGCAAGGCGTGAAAATTCATCTGAGGAAATGAACTTGAGGAAGAGAGATATGCACAATACTAAAAGGGACAAAAATCAAGTTTAGCAATAGCCAAAAGTAGTGGGCTTTGGTCATTCTAAACATTTGTTCTTTAAAATGTATGTGATCTTAAAACAGTGAAGTTCCATAATTTCCAACTCAAAATACATATGATTCACTTCTAAGCATTTATTTTTCTCTTATATAGAAACATTGTATCTCATGTCAACATACCATATGACTTAAGTTAAAATGAAGGACAAAAGCTTGCTTGGCCTTAGTTTGACCTCAGCATAAGGCAAAATCTCCTAAACTAATACACAGACCTAAAGAAAAAAACAAAACTGACCTTCATGCAAAGACTCCTAATTTTTAAACTAATTATCCAAAGTCAGACTCCTTTTATCCCAGAGGTCACTGAGTGAAGTACCTTCTGTAAAGTTCTCTTTCAGCACTGTTCCCACCATGTCCTGGAGGTAAACCATGGGAAACAGGAAGCAAATCAGTACGGCCTTCAGGAACCAGAGGATTCTGTTTCTCAGCTGAGGTAAGACAGTGACAGTGAAGAAATGAACAGTATTCTTTCCTATCCAATTTTCCAACATTTCCAGAAGAAACTGAGAAGATTAAATCCCAGTCAAAAAAAACAAAATACACTGGAAATAGCAATTTCTTTTAGACTCCTGAGTTTAAACTTACATTAAACTTTTAAATCTGGTCATAATAGTTAAAGGTGATTTTCATAAAAAATTATGGTAAGCTAATCTTACATTAAAAAAGCATGAGCTGAAAGTGAAGGACCTACTAATCTCATTCCATAACTACTGATGTTAACTAAGACAAAAATGGCTTAAGCAGTACCTTCCCCAAATGTTCGAGCTCAGAAGGTGACAGCAAATTCCTTTCTACGGGCTCTTCCTCAAGCATTTGTCTTCCACACAACCATCTCAGTCTTTAAAGTTTTTACCTAGCACCATCATAAAATATTATCTTTCAAAGTGCTCTCTAAAATCCTAGGTTACAAAACATCTAAATGCTAATCACTACTCAAATCAGCAGTTACACAGACATTAGGTAATTAAACAACACAGAGGTAAAATAACCATTATTACAGTACAGAGGAGATTCACTGAGCCTAGATGGCATCCCAAACATTCCTATGAGTTATCAGAGAACCCAGAAAACTTATCTGTTTCAGTTTGTCAAATTCAAGTGAATTGTATTTGCTTTTTAAAGTAATTTGTTTTTAAAAAAATCTATTTTGCTTAGTATATAATACATGGCATGCAAAGAGAAATTACTACTTATTTGCATAGCACTCAAACTTCCTGATCAAAAGAGAACATAAAAAAGGGCAGAGTTTCACATTAGTATGTACAAATGAGAAATACAAACTACAGTTATTTATACAGTATAACACAGATGAATGAATATTGTGTTAATTCAGAGTCACATCTCCAAATGAGAACAGAGTGCAACATGCAAAGGGAACTTCTAGTGAAATACTGCGAAGACTGAAGGAAGCAGGATCAGAGACATGTTGCCCAAAGGGTAACAAGCTATAAAATGCAAAGCAAAACCGCTTTCTAGCAGCATCCTCTAGAAAAGAACTAAAAGTCACAATCATCCTTTTTTGTACAATAGTTCCAGCTGTGACAAATTGAACATGCAAATGTAAAGTGATACCCATAACCAATGGTGCAAAGAGAAAACAAAACACAGTAACTCTATAGAAACCTGTCAGCTAAAAATTTTTAACATTTCTTTCACAAAATATTTAAATCTGTCAGTGCATTAGTGTTAAAGTGGCATTAAAAAACTTCTGCAGTTTTAACAGATGCAGATTATTTTCAAAATGCATAGCATCTACATTTCTTTCGAGTAGGCACCATATATACACCAGTGCTAAGAATTCTTGGTGGAAACAGCCATTTCATTACATTTCCTATTACTTCTTCAATTGATCTGTTCTTGTATGCGATCTCAAGTTCAACAAATACCCAAATTCAAAAATATAACCTATTAATATTAAAAGAACTAT
Source organism: Carollia perspicillata (assembly GCA_004027735.1). Lineage (NCBI taxonomy): Eukaryota > Metazoa > Chordata > Mammalia > Chiroptera > Phyllostomidae > Carollia > Carollia perspicillata. The sequence continues at coordinate 75,409 of PVKM010000207.1, forward strand.
ATACAACATCTCTAAGACACAGGTTAATAGTCTGCCTTATGTGTAACAGTAAAGAGAAGACATTATTCAAGTTTGACAGATATTGAGATGAAAGGCCTTTGGGTTGGAAGCATTTCAAAAGACAACAGTGTTTTAGCCTAAGAATTGTTTGAGCCCAGTTTATGACTAAGGCATTGCATAATAAAATATACATTTCTATTTGGTGCAATGTTATGTTTTGGAATCTATCATGTGTCAAATGGTATATTTTTTGTCATTTTAGTAAACACTATAAACACACATTTCTAACATTTGAAATTAAACTTATAAGGAAAAAAACCAAACACTAAATCTATATTTATATTAAGCTGTTTATAAAAAATACTTTAACAAACTTATTTTCTACTTTTTATGGGGACAGTCACCAGATAAATAAACAGATTTTGAACGAAGAAAAATGGCAATGCCAGGAATTCAACTGCCCCTTTAAACAGCCAGCCAAAAATCTCTTGTCCAGGATAGGAGTCCAGGGTGAAGGGGGAGGGGAGGAGATAGTTCCGATTTGGGTTTTTATTTTAATGTACTCTTTTAAAGCCTTTAGAAACATTCCACCTAAGAAAAGGTTTCTGCTCTAACATCCTGCAGAGACAGACATCAGGAGTGTTGTCCTCGATGGCCATCTCCCATCCCTGACCGCCTCCTATCCCCCCTATAGGGCCGTCCTCTGCCATTTCGATGGTACTGATAGCCTTCATCTCGGCTTCTGCTGGACTGCCCTTTCCAGGACTCCTCGCCTCGTGCATGTTGATATCCTCCCCTACCAGAATAGCCCCAATCGCTTTTAAACTTTCTGCCTCCATACGTCTGATTATAGAACTGCTTGGATCTACCACTTCTCAAAATATTAGAAACCTCGTTCTCATCTTCTGAACTCTCTTCTTTTGGTCTCTGCAGTCTGCCATCCACAGAGTTGGCCCCACTGACCACATCAGCAGCAGTCTTAGGATCTTTCACTTTTTCTGGTTTTTCTTTCAGACTTGGAATGGTCCTTTTAGGCTCGTCAGGTTCAGCAGGCACAGCTTCTCTCTCTCTGTTTAGATTCTGAGTGGGAAGATGAGCCTTTCCCTCTGTGACAGCAGGGAGGGAAGCCAAAGCTGGCTCTGCCTTAGGCGTCTGGGACAACTGCTCTGCCCGGCCTTCATGCTCACTCACACTTGCTTCAGGGAGAGGGTGCTGTGTGTCTTCACACCTGGCCTCCTGAAACTCATCTACAGTTGGAACTGAACCACACTGTTTAGACAGATCCAGATTTTCCAGGGGTAGATCCAATTCTCCTTTCTCATCTGAAGGCAGAACAATATTCTGCCTCATTACTGGATTTTCTATGAATCCTTGAAAAGGATACCCATACCAAACATGAGGAAAGAAAGGAGGTGCAATGGGAACTGGGCCTAAGAATGGATTAGGTCCAAAGGACGGTTGTGGGAACATATTCTTGCCACTTAGTGACTCTTCATATTCCGCATGAAGAAGCTGCCCGGAGTTTTCAGATTCAAGATCAGCCTGGTAAGACAACTGTCCGTGACTTTCAGACACCTGAGATGGAGGGATAACCAGAGGTGAAGAAAATGTCGGTGGTCCAATCTCTGCCTGTGGCATTTGACCATTAACACTGGCCTCAGTTGGCATAGGAAAGTGTGCATCGGTACAGGTACAATCACTTTCATTCTGAGCAGAAGGAGCCTCTTGGAACCAAGGATTTTGAGGGTACACAGGAACAGGGACCTTTGGGTACATCCTGCAGGCTGCCAGGTATGCCTGGTGCAGAGGATACAGGTAAGAATGTGGGGCCCACATAGGACAACTATATGCCTAAAAGAGAGAAAAAACAGTTATAATAAACAAAAAGGGGTTAAAAAAGTTTAGAGTGGGCACAAGATTAAGTTTCTTATGCCTGCAAAGACCGTATGATCTGCAGTCCAAATACTGTATCACTGTGAGACTCAATATGAAAAGGCATTACAAAATTAAGTCACTGCTCTAAAACTCCATTCCTTGTCCTATCCTGAAACCAATCCAAAGTCCTGTACAGATGCTGACAGACAATACAATGAACCCACTCATAGATTATCATGACTGTTAATTTCATCCTTTGGATATAACTTCACGGAAATAATTGTGAGTGATACAGACAGATCTCAAAAACCACCACAAGCAACCACTTGTGCCTCCAGCCTGCAGTACCTCAATCACTGGCTCCTTAGCTTGACCTGCATTTGTGTTTTGGCTCTACCACTAGCTCTTTGTGTGACCCCATGCCAACTCATTAACTGGTCTGTTCCTGGCCCACCAGGAAAATGCTGGTAATAGGAGTAGATGACCCCCAAGGTGAGGATCCCACAGTTCCAGGAGACCGGAGAGCACTGCACAAAGATAAAAGCCTCCTAATCAGACAAGAGTAATACTGAAAATAAAGTATGCCAAATCCTTTTCCTATGAATGATCTGGAAAATACCAAAACACACACACATAAACTTACCAGCTAACTGACGAATTTAGCTAAAAGCCAACATTAACTAGGTAAATATAAAATTAGGCAAAGAAATGCAGTAGATGGTGAAATTAACCAAGCCTCCTTGTATGTATGAATTGGTCAGTGGCCTACAGCAGGGCACTTCATTTCACATTTTAACAGTCTAAGACCCACAAAAACTAACCCAAGACAGGAGAGAGCACAGCAAAGAATGACAAGGACACAGAATGGGCTAGCCCCTCTAAGACAAGCTACTTTTCGGCTGACCACTTCCCAGAGGATACCTCTGCTCCACTAGTGACCACCCCACCCTCCACAGCAGTACTTTCCACATGATATTCGTTTGATCCTTTCAACAACTGAGGCAGGTGGAAGAATGCTATCCCCATTACATAAATGGAAAAAGCGAGGCTCAGATACATTAAATGAGTCATCCAGGCTACAGCTAAGAAGTGATGGAGCAGAACTTCAAACCCAGATGGCTCACTTAACCCCCCACCCAAGGGCATTTCCACTAGGCTGCCCAGGGACAGCACCATCTCCTGAATATACTCACAGGGCTCAATCAATGACCTTAATTAAGGAAGAGCAAGTGAAAAATTGGAGACTCAAGCACCACCAAAAGCAAACATACTACACAGTCCTGAAAATGCTAGTGCTTAAAATAGTGAGATTTAGTGAACCTTAGGTTATTTATTGGTAGAATAATAGTAATAATTTAAAACTGTTAACTTATGAAAAATAACTTTAAAATGATAAACATAAATACCTTTACACCAAGATTAAAGAAGAATCGAAGAATGTTCTTATCTGAAAACAAATAACATAATAATCACTCACTAAAATTATACAAACACATTTTTCATTATTTTCAAATAATATGTAATTCTAAAGACAGTTTTACCTATTGGAATTGTTTTCTCTAGCCTGTGATATAAAACATACATTAAAAATCATAATATATTCAAAACCAGAATCTATTTCTATAGGGTAATTCCAGGTTCAAACAGCTTTTGCCTATCTAAGTCCCAAAATACCTTAAATTGAGATTTTTTAAAAATCTGATTTAAATTAAATTTGTGTGAAAGAAACTCAGGTGTGCCCTGGTTGGTGTAGCTCAGTGGATTGAGTACAGGCTGCGAACCAAAGGGTCACCAGTTCGGTTCCCAGTCAGGGCACATGCCTGGGTTGTGGGCCAGTTCCCAGCAGGGGACGCACAAGAGGCAACCACACACTGATGTTTCTCTCTCTCTTTCTCCCTCCCTTCTCCTCTCTGTAAACATAAATAAATAAAATCTTTAAAAAAAAAGAAAGAAACTCAGGTGTTCCCTGTATTTCTTTTTCAACTTCTCTGTGGAGTTTAAAATATTATGAAATTAAAATGTTGGGGGTTAACAGTGAAATCAAGATAAACCTCATTAATAAGACTAAGAGGATCACGTCAGCTAAGATATTCATTTGACATTAACCCAATTACCCATAGATTCAAACATCAAGCTATGACTAATAAAATTATCAACAAAATTCAGGTAAAGCGCATGCAGATCAGTTATTGTACAGATAACTGTATTGCATACAGATAGTTACTGTATTTACCTACAATAGAAAATTCTGCAACTAAAATTCCTTTAAAGAAAAGGGGACAAATGCAGCAGTAAAAAAGAAACTCTTACATTTTACAACATCAATGGCTAGACCTTGAGAACATTATGCTAATTGAATTAAGCCAGTCAGTGAAAGAAAAATGCCACATGATCTCATATGTGGAATCTGATGAACACAATAAAGTAACAAACAAGACAGTAACAGAAGCTTAGATACACAGAACAGACTGACAGCTGCCAGAAAGGGGGGCTGGGGGACTGGCTGAAAGACGGTGAAGGGATTAATCAAAGATGATTTATGCACAAAGATGACTGGCTTGTGGGGATGGGAGGGGGCTGGGGACAAAAGTGGGAACAACTGTAAAAGCTTAAATAATAATATAAATAAATGGAAGGAAGGGAGAGAAAAACGAAAATTTAAAATTTCTAAAAATATGTATTATTTCATGTAGTACTATGACAGCTATCCTGCATTATATTCATTCCTTGTAATTTTTTCATGAAGCAGTATGAGTAGTGATGAGAAAACTCAGTAAATGTTTAGTTATCTGGTTATTAACATTATTAAGATTTAATTCAAAATGGATTTAGGCTGGTTTTGAAAAAAATATGAGGGGCAAGTCAGAGTACAGCCACTAAACATGTAAAAACATAATCCAATCAAACACAAGGTGAAAAAGAGAGTAACTAATGGCCAAACCTCTGCTGTCCTTCCCAGGTCAGTCCTTTGGCTAACTTGGCAACCTGCCCTCTGGCCTCCACTTACACTTCTCAGTGAATCTCTATCAGTACTTGATAAGGAAAATCAATTTGAACGTGGAAAAGAATCTCACCTTTAGGCAGGTCCTCCCCAGTGTGACACAGTGAATAAGGTGGTGCGATGGCTCGATCTCCCTTTTCATTACAAGGAAACCCAGGATAGAGTGGGTCCTGGTAAAGGCTCAGTGTCTGAGGCAAAGGCATCAAGGGCTGGTTAACTGCCTGTATTGACACAGGAACTGGAGAGGGTGTTAAATGAGCTTGGGACACAGCAGAATCAGGTCCAGTGGTCAGAGTCTGTGTCACTGATAAAACAGGGATTTGAGCAGGGACACCTACAAGAAAAAGGGAAAGGAATCAAAAACTATAAAATGGTGAAAACAATTTCTAGAAAAATAAGTTTACATTAAGATAAGAAGTAAAGAATCGTGTACAAATAATATAGCCATTAGAAAGCTGTATACTTAAGCAATATAAAGAAACTTTCTGTATTAATCAAGGACCCTCCCTGGACACCCAAGAGAAAAGGAGGCCAGGAAATGAGCTTTGCATCAATGTCATCTAACACCAGCTTTCATTAACACACAGAGACAGAGCCTGGCAAAGGGTTACGGGGATTAGGGGGGTGTCATAAAGAGCTGGGTCACAGGGAATGCAAACTGTGGTGTCAGTGCTGAGCAACCAGAACCACCAAAGCAACCAGTGAAGATGACCAACTCAAACATCTCGCTCCCGGAATGTTGAGGGCACCTCTGAAAGGAACAGCAAATGAACGGGGCCCTCCCACACTGGGAGCAGAGCAAAGCAGAGAGGATCACAAAAAGCTCTGTGAGGCTCCACACATCTAACCCAACTCTGAGGTCAAGCTCTCACTCAAAAATTTGAAGTCGCTGACTTGGAAGGCTTGTGTTAGATGGTTCACAAGATTTCTAAAATTCTTATCTAACCTGTTGGTCCAAAAGATGTAGGTTCACTTGGCCAGGCTGGCACAGTGGCTGGTAAAGAAGGCACCGCAGGAGTTAGATGCACCTCTGGAGGAACCAGAAGGGGAGCTGGACTCGACAAAGACACATGTTCTGCTGGCTTCTTCAGGAGGGGGTGGAAAAAGAGAAGTTCATTTTAACCAAATGAACCATGAAGTGCCTACCTGTTATATAACTGCAATTTCTACATAAATGGTCTTTCTGGTCTTAGAAAGAAAAAATACAATTGCTCACAATTTCACACAAATTTGATCCTAACCAGAGACTGCCTTCCAAAGGTCACAGAAGTCATTGGTAAAGTCAGAAACAACCTCAAAAGGAACTTGAACCCAATGCTAAATATAAAAGGCAGGAAGCAAAATCACTGAAATCACCATAAATTCATCTGTTACTTAGAGGAGCTCCTCACACAAAGATATCACAAAACTACATGCTTTCTAAGTGACATAAAGGATGCTAACTGAAAGTCAAGGACTAAGCCCTTTCTCCACTCTTGTTAGATAAAGAATCAAAATGTCTGCTGGAATTCAGGTGCCTTCATCATTAAATTTATAAGTTGGTAGACGGAGTTGGTCCGAAGGTTGTAGGTTATTATTAGGCTGGTTAAACATTAAATTTATAAGTTGGTGGTATTGCTTTTTAAAAATGTGTATTTTTTCTAATCTCTTCATTGCAGTCTAATCATTATATTCCCTACCTTCTATGAAATAATTGTTAAGAGTGCAAACAACTCAAAAGTTTTGAAATGAAGTAGGAATTATTAATTTCCCTTCAAAAACTTAATTGTCAAGCCACCTCACCACAAAGGTAACTAACACAAGGCACCAAATAAAAACATTCAAAAATCAATTCAGAAGAATGACTTCTATGTCCAAAAAATGGTGAATATAAAAATTATACCCCATAAAAATAGAATATTCTAAACAGAATTATAAAAATCATAGCTGTACCCAAATTATGATGCTAAGATATATCCTCCCATTTCCTATGCAGATGTTTTGTTTTGAAATGATCACATACAGAGCTAAGACACCTAGACAGAGTCCAGAGTCCTCCAGGTCAGGTGCGACAGTGCAACTTACTTGTTCTGCAGGAGGTGGGCACTCTAATTTCTTTGACTTCGATGGTGATGAAATTCTTGTACACTTATCATCACTAATATTCTTTGGAAGCAAAAAAAAAAAAAGCGCATAATTTTGTATTCCAAAGGCCCATGTTCTAGGATCATGTTGCCTTTAGTTTGCCCTATCTGTGCCTGACTGAACCCTATCAACTGCTTTCCCCCCTCGCCCCAATTACACCTGGTTGGTCTTCAACAGATAGGTAACTCTACCTGCACATCTTTATCTTATCAAACTACTGGGGCATTTTTTTACTGGGGACATGTTGCAAAGAGCACACTCTTCCTTTAAAAATCTTGATCTGCTACAGAGTAATGGAAAGTAAAAGCTACTTTCTACCAATTCAGACTGGTCCTCATACCATACCCTGGAGAAATGGCTACAACCTGTGAGTGAATTCTTCTTAAGCACTACCATCATTTCCCCTTTTTTCTCTACTTTTCTACTTCCCCAACAGTTACAAAATGATGAAGTTACCAACATCATCTCCCTCTGCTTCTGCCTGCTATATCATCACAGTGTTGAAGAAAAAGAAAGATGCAGTTATTATTTATAATGTCTACCTCCGATATGCTTGGCCCAGGCTTCTTATCCAGGTGAGTATGTCCATGGCTCAAGTCTGTAACAGATCCAGATAAAAAAGACAGCCATCAGCCACTAGTGAGGTTTGAAGTCAGAAAAAGAAAACTAAGACAGACAAGCCAAAAGCACTATTTGAATCATGTTTAGTCAGTGAAAATACAGTTTTCGGAATAACATTGAACATGAGCTTTAGCTTGCATCAGTTTCTTTGTAACAGTGAGATATGTGACATTAAATTGCTTCATGCTTTTAAAACGGTTCTTTTCCCAATGGAAACCAGACACAGATCTCTAACATCTGCTTTGAAATGATGCAGTAACGTACCTTTATCTTTTCGTTCTTCAGTATCCATTCTCCGCCGGCTTCCTTTTCTATCACTCGCGTGTGATGACTTCCTCTGGACACATGGGTTGCTACTCTGAGAAGATGACTGACTGACTGATGAGCTCTTCAAATGACAAAACCCAATACTTTGTGTTTAAGACCCATAAACACACTCTTCATACATCTAAGTCTCAAAATTCATAGCCCTGTATCTTTCTACTTCTAGAACTTCAAAAAATAGGACCTATGGTTCCACAGTTATAGGCATATTAACAACTAGAAGCAATCAGACCTTTGGCCATAGACCAATTTCAGAAAGCCACCCAAACCAAACTTTCACCTTGCAATTTACACTTACATTCTTTGCACAAAGAACAGCACCTTTCATACTAACCTTCAAAAAGAGTCACTGCAAAGCCACAGTCCTTTGTAGAGGAAGCACCAATGTGCAACTTCGCAGATACAGTGCATTAGGGTTGTTATCACTAAAATGCTACTGACTGTCAACTAGTCACATAAGCTCTGCATCAGATCCAACTTTCTCACTGGTGTGAGAAAGGGACTGGGGTAAGTTGAGTTTTTAAGCTAAATTACCACTGAAGGTCGTCCTCTTCTGGTTTGGTACTCTCTGAGCAAATGCTGCCCAGAGCTGAGAAGAGGATCTCAGCCCCACGGCATGAGTTTTCTAGAAGGCAAGACATGATTCAGATTGTCTACCTAAAAATGATGAGGATGGCCCTGACCAGGTGGCTCAGTTGGATAGAGCATCGTCCCATACACCGAAACACTGTGGGTTCAATCCCTGGTCAGGCCATGATCAGGAGAGCAACCAATCAATGTTTCTTTCTCGTGTCAGTGTTTCTCTTTCACTCTCCTTTCCTCTCTAAAATCAGTTAAAACAACATATCCTCAAGTGAGGATTAAAAATATATACATATAATTTAAAATTTTTTAAATATAAATAAAAATGATGAGTATGACTCCATTTTAACAATCAAAAATTACAAAATCTCTGTATTATTACAGTAGTTGTATTTTTCCATTCACTAACTGAAAAAGGACAAAAAGCTCTGAGTACTAGCTTAAATGATTTCCATTTTTACTTTCTAAGTACTATGGTACTTAGATTTTACTATATTTTACTATAGTAAAATAACATATTACATAAAGGTAAATATACTCAACATACAGACCATGGCTAATTCACATATGGATCTGGGTACTTCTTCCAATAATTCCTGAGCTCCAACCCCTGTGCTAGACTGAATTTTATTCCAGAGCTCTTTTCAGCTGAGCATAGAGGATGTGGAATCCTCTAAAGGATTCCACAGAGGCCAGTGGACAGAGAATGGAGTGTGAGAGGCATCACTTAATGTTGGGCACTGGTTATTAGGCAGCCTCCTGTAACATTTCGTTGTTGGAAAGAATATCACACTGTTGAGAAAAAGGGTGCAACCACCATTCTGGATCCCAGGTCATCTGGCCGCACTTACCAACACTCAAAAGACCACAGGCGCAGGGATCCCAGTGCCCCAAACCGAATCACATTCCCCCAGCCTGCCCACACACCTCCTCCCACAACACTGACTTCACTCTACACAAGAAAATGTATTCCCTTCTGACTCGCCCAAAAGAATTAAGAAACCTAAAGGTAAAGAACACTTCTTCCATCAGAGCAGCAACCGCCACAGCCCAGTGTCTGACACAGAGGAAGAGCAAAGACACCAGATTACATGTACCACCTCTTCCAACACCTCCAACAGCAAACACCCTGAATGACAGCTCTTACTAATGTACTAGGTTATCGAATGCTGTTCTATTTAATAAGGAACACTGAAAAGACTTTCCTGATTTTATAGATGCATACCGCTAACAATATAGATGTCTTCTGTTACTTTGGCTAGCAATATAAACATGTTTTAATTCGAAACACTAACCCAGAAGTGAACTAAGCAATTTACTTGCCTCAGCTCTGACACCAACTAATATCTTTAGGCCTCACATTCCTCATGAAAAAAGTGAAAAGAAGGGGAAATTTCATGATCTCTAAAGCACCCTTCAGTTTAAAAATTAGTAATCTACCCTTAGAAACTATGATTTAATATAGAAACTGCAGCTGACACTTGGACAACATGGAGATTAGGGGTGCCAACCCTCCCACACAATCAAAAATCTGCATGTAATTTTTAACCCCCTCAAAACTAGTCATAGGTGTCCCTCTGTATACACAGGGGATTCGTTCCAGAACCTCAAACAGATTACAAAATCCATGGATGCTCAAGTTCCTTATAGAAAATGATGTGAAAGAATGCACACAGTCAGCCCTCTGCATCCACAGATTTTACGGTGGTTGAATATGCAGATGCAAAACCCGAGGATTCAAAAGGCTTACTACATTTACTGGAAAAAAATCTGCATAGAAGTAGCCCCATACAATTCAAACCAGTTGTTCAAAGGGCAACTGTATATTAAAAAGAGATTCCTAGCCAATAACTTTTAAAATCTTTTTATACATACAGAAAGGGCTGGGAAAGCGTGTTCATCTCGGTTTTGAATCTCATAAAGTAATCGAGATTCTTCTATAGCTTGCTTCTCTCTGCGCTCTTCTGGGGAAAGGCCAAAATAGTTAGATTCTCGACTGGCATGATCAAAGTCCTCAGCTCTCTCACGATCAGATTTTCTGTCAAATAAAACATTCTTGTCACAAGAAAGAAGACAAATGTATTGAATACATACAACAAAATAACCTGTTTTGCCAATACAAATATTTGACTAATTTAACTGCACCATGACATTATAGAACTTTTGGCAACCTGTTTGATTAATAAATGTTTAGCAAATGGAATCTCCTGTAGCATCACACACACTACCTTACAGAGTCAAAACAAACTTACAATAGGCAGGGGGTCGTGATACAGAAATAAATGAGGCTTTTTCTTCCCCTTTCCATCAGAGCAGAAATGTAAGTACTGCATATATTTCTTTATTCTACATCCTAATACTTTTATAAGAATTCACTTTGAAAAGAAAGGAATGTTATCAGTTTAAATCTAAAAAGCATTCTAATTTCTGTTCTAAGTAAAAGGTAATGTTCAAAGGAGACACCAGGACCCTCAAGCTTTTTGGTGACACCCAAGAGAGATGGAAAGCTAGAAAGAAGTATTAAAAAGTGCCAGGCTAGACACCAATCCCACAGATAAGACTGCTGTCATCCCAATATAATTCTGGTCAAAGAAGGATGACAAAAATTCATGAATAGAGTTAAGTAGCCTGTAACATAACCCTGATGCTTTTATATGACTTGTAACTATTATTATAGTCAATGTGAATACTATTTCTACCATGTCTAACAATTTCACAACAGTGGGAAATGAAAAGTCACCCTAAAGGAAAAATATGTTGTCACAATATGACAAGATACAACCTTCCTGAAAAGCGTGAGAATGACACATGATTTTTTTCCCCCAGAGATAGGGGAACAGAGGGAGAAAGAGAGGGAGAGAAACATCACTGTGTGGTTGCCTCTTGCACGCCCTCAACTGGGGACCTGGCCCACAACCCAGGCATAATGCCCTGACTAGAATCAAACTAGCAACCTTTTGGTTCGCAGGCCAGCGCTCAGTCTACTGAGCCACACCAGCCAGACTTATTTGTTTTTTTAGTATTTGAAATAACAAATAGCACCTTCATATCCTCAGATAGTCCCACTTAACATTACACTCTAATTCCAACAGGGCAGCTTCCCAACCCAATGTATCAGGAAAAAAGCAGGTAAGCGAACTGAACCCTTACTATCTTAGGTCAGGCCTTCTCAAACCCCCATGGTGGAAGACAACAAAGAAGATTCAGCAATAGCCAGGAGTCTCTGGAAAGCTAACACAACCTTAGACCATATTCATCCTATCGCCCAAAACCATCTATCTGTCTCACTCACACCACAGAGAACCAAATCCTTCCTATTTGCACCTAGCTAGCTGGAGGACAGCTGGAAGACAGAAATTCAGCAATGATATTACTATCATTTTCAGCATTCCCATAATGAAACCATGCATAGCATTCTTGCTTGGTTTTTATTGTATTTGTTTTCTTTTTCCCAAAAAAGAGACAGTATCAGTAAGAAATGAAAAGTGAGAAACCATGAAAGTCTCATATCCAACAATATAGTTCTTTTAGTCTATAACTAGAATTCAAAACTGATGTGTTAAATAATTAGAAAGGTAAGCTCTAATGAGCTTAAATCAAGCGGTCTGTTAACTATAAAATTCTGAACTTCCATTTAATTTTTTAAAAATCTTACTCTAAGTATTTGATTATCAGCAGTCTCCAAGTTTTTAATATATTAGTAAAATACAAACAATGGAACAATGGAAACAAACAATGGAAAAGGCATACTAACTGCAAATACAAGTAGGTTCCTATGTAATCAGTCCCAATGTCAAAAATTCTCTAAGCTTCATGTCCATGTACTTACTACCCACTGCCTTTTGCCACCAAGGGTTTTCACAGACCAAGTAATACATAGCTAACACACAAAAAGGAAAATGACCCCAACACAACAGAGACATTTTACATCCATCTGATCATTCCACCAATTCCTGGGAGACTGACTACAACAGCAGAAACACACTGAGAATAAATTCAGTTTGTGGTAAACAAAATCATATTTAAATTAGCCACTTAGTAGCTTACATGTACTTTCTTTTTTAATCAATAAGACACTGAGGAGTACCCTTGTGTTTTAGAGGGAAAATGCTTCTTTTCTAGTCTATTTTAAAAATTTCATTTCTGCCCACAACCGTCATATGTTTACTTTACATTTTTAGGTTTCCACAAAGTTAATATTCAATAAGTCAGACCTCTAAGGTACTTTACTTGCATTGAATAAGATGCTACCAGATGCTAGTGGAATCTGGTCAACATCCAAGGAGTCTTCAGCCATAAGTGGTTGATGAATGGCACAACCTCTGTTGAGAGAGGTCACCCACCTGGGCCTCGAATGCCCGTGCACACCAAAGACTGTGGGCAACAGCAGAAGCAGGAGAGGGGCATGGAACAGATTCTGCCCTAGAGCCTTCAGCGAGAGCATGGCCATACTGACAACTTCATTTCAGACTTCTAGCTTCCAGAATTTTAACAGAATAAGTTCCTGTTGTTTTAGGCCACCCAGTCCGTGGTACCTAGCTACGACTATAGGAAACTAACATAGTATTGGTAACATATAGCCTAAGAACCTACAAGTGTCTTCAAGATGTTACGTTACAAAATGTTAAGCACATGACAAACGTTATGTTAAGAAAGGGAAAATCGTCAAATGCAAGAAATAAAGAAACTAAAGGCCAGAGCTTGGCAAGCACATAAGCTGATGGTACAGCTGTTCAGACAGTTGGAGAGAGAAAGGCATTAGACACGGTACCCTTGGAGGACTCCAGCACCCACAGTAGACAGGGCCAAGTTTGCATGAAAAGGACAGCCTACACTTAAGATACACTCTCCCAAATGAAGCTCCTTCAAAGGGCTATAAACTACTCCATGGAAGGGCAGACTAGGGGGAAAAATAAAACAATCTAAGGCATAGGAAATTATGACCCTGAAGATCATTTATATCTGGATATTCAGTCAAAATGCTGATATTCATGATTACATGAACCTAAAACTTGTAGCTCCATTCAGTATTAGATACATTAATACAAAAATATAAATTTAGAACAAAGTAAACCAACCATTTTCGCTAATTTAAGTTCCTACATAAAGGAAAACACCCTCGCCTTCTAAGAAGTTAGAAATGCAATTTAAAATTCAGTATTTAACATACTGTATTACAAGCTACCAGAAAACTATTAAGTCCCAGCATATGATTTGGCTAGGATTAGACCTCCCAAATCATTAGAAAAACACACATTCAAAAATAAAGATGACTACCCTACAAAGTTACTTTGATTTGTTTAAAGAGAACTATGAAGAACTGAAATCCTTAACACAGTATTTTACCAATGCTTTTAATATTATTCTGTAACTAGAAGCATGTAATGTGGCAAATGAAAGAAATGCCCCTCCCTTAACGTCTAGTCTCTTGCCTTCAGAAAGGTTACCTTATAATCTGCGAGGGTGTCCTGCTAAGATTTTTGTGCTCACTGGAGGGTTTCTGAGACTGGGACCCTGAAGAGTGACCAGAAAACGCGTGCTGTCTTAGTCCTGAAGGGTGCTGGAGTCGAGGAGGTAGTGCTGATGGAGCTTTTACTGGCTTGCTTGAATTCTTTGGCCCTCTGTAATCCGTATCTGTGACAAGAAGTCAAAAACACCTCACAATTTTCCTATGATGAACTCCATGTACCATCAACCCTCCCCCCAAAAAAGAATAACTGGATATACTCCTACCAGAATGGAAATTCTGTCCAGAAAGGGAAGGTTTTTTCATCTTCTTCCCTGACACTGTGTTCCAGCTTTCTGAAGGAGGTGGTTTGAGGTTCTTCGGTGAGTGTCTTCAAAAGGAAGGAAAAGACTTGTAATCACACTTAAGTACTCAACGTAACAATTTTATTTGCAAATTACGTAAGAATTTACAGTTTTAATTCTTATATTAAAAACAAATTAAATTGCAAAGTCATTTAGCAATCCAGATATAATTCTAATCAAACAAGGTAACATAAACCAAAAGCATATTTTCTAACCTAAACCCCTAAAGATTAAAAGGCCTTAAATTACAATCCAAGCATAAGATTAAGGGAATGATTGCTATCTGTTAGATGCGACAATGGTACTGTCATTCAGGTGGGGGTAGGGAGGGGTCCTCATTGTGCTAGAGAGTCACAAAAGCACCTAAATGTCTATGTGAAGTAGTGTAATGTCTATAATTTTTTGAAATATTCCATTTCCATTTCCATGTTTAGAAAGGATTAGGGAGAACAGATTAGAAAAGATTGCCAGGTACAGTCAACTGCTGAATCAGGGTGATGGTATATTGGGGTTCGCTGGACTAAGCTCCTTGTATATGACTGAAGCTTTTCATAGTAAAGTTTAGGTGTGACTTACTACCTTTAACTCTAATAAAGGCAGCAGCAACTGAAATAAAAGGTGCTGTACCCCTGGCTGGTGTAGCTCAGTGGACTGAGCAGTCAGGACACATGCCTGGGTTGCAGGCCAGGTCCCCAGTGGGGGGCACACAAGAGGCAACCACACACTGATGTTTCTTTCCCTCACTTCCCCTCTGTCTAAAAATAAATAGAATCTTTTTTTTAAAAAGGTACTGTAAATTAACACTGCAAGTCAACCATAAAATTTTACTCCATCTGACATCTACTTAAAGCTATGTGCAATGCAGTACTGAGTGATACTAGAAATGCATATGGTCCCTGTTCTCCCAAGCTCCCACTTTACAGTTACAATACAATCAATTTCCCAAACTGCCTTTGTAAAGAATGGCATGTTTTAAACTGTAACCGAGTTTTTTTTTTTATTTAAAATATGTCATCATGTGAAACACCAAATGTGAATTCAAACTATTTTTCAAAAGATCTAAACAAACATTTTCTACACATAGGCAATACTTTTAATTGGATTGCAGATACACAAAGCCATTTAGAAGTGCTCATGATTATATCAGGCTAAGTGGAAAAGACAATAAATGCCTTGAGCAGTACGTACTTCTTTCCAACTTCTTCAACCGAAAGTGGTCCGTTCTCAGAGTGAACCCCTTGAAGGTCGGCATTAGAAAACTTCCCATTATGATCCAACCTAGCCTGTTGAACAGTTCCAGAAAGATCAGTCACCTGCTTCCTTGCATTAATGATCAGTTTTTAAATTTTGTTTCCAATGAAAAAGAATAAAATGTATACCGTTAAACACAAAACTCATTTCAAAAGGGTACACAAATATACCTGTCTCTGTATTATGTACCTCTACCTAAAATATTTCAAGGAGGAGCACAATCTATTAAGGCTCCAAAACAAGAGAGGCATCTTTTCCTGGTCCTGAACTCAAGGTTGTGACACAATATACCCCAGGACTCCAGAACTGGCATTTCTACTTACCCTCAGGTTGACCTTGGGCTAGTTACTTCTCATACTTCAGCAACACCATACGCAAAAGGCTATAATAATACCAAAGTCATAGGACGCATGCAGATGGAATGAGGTAGATAACATGTGTTCCTCATATATATGATATATAATATATGAGGAACACAAGAGTAACTATTATAATTATGATCATCTCAGTTTTCCAGTATTTAAAATGTTTGACTATGACCTTGCTTCTCCCTAAAAATAGAACCACTATCTGTACTCTAACATACAACTGGCATTTTCCAAGAGCAGGTAAGTAAGCCCTGGGGCTTCTTTCTGTAGTCAAACAATACGCAGGGAACAGGGCCCCTGCCTGACTGCACTAGGAGCACCAGGAGCAGCAGCAGCGCCAGCAGTTCCAAAGCCTCACGCAGCCGGGCTTTGAGTACTCTCCTTCTTATGACTAAATAAAAGTCCTCAAGTTAAGGTGTCATTCTTCATTAATCACGATAGGACATTTTGCTTGCCTCTCTTCAAGAGTTTAACAATAGAAAAGATTTTTCGGAAGTTGATTTTTATCAAAAGTTTAAGCTAACTTCCACGCTTACTTGAGTAAACAAGTCATCTTTGAGTCCTAGCAGTTTTCAGAGTAAAATTTCAATTAAATTTTATCCAAGTGAAAAGTCAGACAGAATTAGAAACAAAATACTCTAAAAAGGAAAAAATTAAAACAAGTATCTGCTTTACCATATACTTTATCAACAGCATCTATTTTACCAAAAGCAAATGCAACCTCAAAGGAAATACACTTGATTTTAAATAACAAGTAACACAGCTTTAGTGATGCAGCAAAAGATAAGCAATCTTATCTTCTTTATCAAGGGGATGGGGAAGGAGGGAAGCCCTAAGCCATGGTTTTATTCTTTTTTTTTGTTCCCCTCCAAATAGTCCAAAGATTCCACAGTTCTATTCTATAATTACAGCAAGTTTCTGACAATCTGGTAAGGAAGAACCTAAATGAATCATATCCTCCTCTTCCTCTCCTTTCACATACCTCAGAATCAGAACACTATCCAAAGTTCTCAGGAGGACAGATATAATCCTAGTCAATCAGACAGTTTTCACAAACCACTTTGTCACAAAGGAAATGAGTGCTTCCCCCATAAGTCAAGAAGAAATGTCTGTCAATGACTATTTTAAGGTAGTTTTTAAAGGCAACGCTGATGAAAACCGTTTTGATGAAAATTACCTTTCAACTAATTTTTGTGTATATGAAACGTTTTTATTTTGGAAAGAGCATTTTTATCATTAACAAAGAACAGACTTTGGCTAGTGTAGTTCAGTGGATTGAGCACAGGCCTGTGAACCAAAGCATCACCGGTTTGATTCCCAGTCAGGGCACATGCCTGGGTTGCAGGTCATATCCCCAGTATGGGGTGTGCTGGAGGCAACTATACATTGGTGTTTCACTCCCTCTCTTTTTCCCTCCCTTCCCCATCTCTCTAAAAATAAATAAATAAAATCTTCAAAAAAACCAACAACAAAACAGAAAAGGGACTTTGGAAATTACCTTTTCCAGAGTTTCTCTACCTAGCCTTGGCATTTTGGACACTTTGGACCAGATAATTTTTTGTTGTGTGTGTTTGGGGGAGTGGGTTTCCTGTACACTAAAGGACATTTGGCAGTATCCCTGGCCTCCAGATGCACTGAGATGTGAGTAGCACCTTTTCAGTTGTGAAACAAAAAAATATCTGCAGACATTGCTGAGCAGAGGGTAAGGGGGTGCAAGTCAAGGTCTAATACAACTTTCTCTTTTATTAATCAGCTACGTAAGTCCAGAACAGTAGCTTACTCAGAGTAAAACTCCTCTTATTGTCCATTTTCCTTTCTTAATCCAACAGAAAAACATTATGTACCTCTTCATTTTCCAGGATGACTTTTATAAACAAAGTAAAAATTGATCTCTAATGTCAAGCTTGAACAAATCATAAATTATTTGCCAACTGTAATGAAATATCTAGAAATCTAAAGTTTTACTGTTATTTCTTTGAAGAAAGTAATATCAAAGATTATTTTTTAAAGATCATCTGATGGGATGCCATGGTTGTAGACATATACAATTTTAGTAATGTATTCAAATGAGTCAAAACATTAAATATTAAAAATAACCTATTAAAATGTATACCTGAAAAAATGTTCTGAAATCCCAATTAACAACATATTCAAACTTGATCTGTCCTCAGTTCCTATTATAATAAATAATATTTCAAGTACAATCTGTCCTTCTATATGATCACTTACTTGGCCTTTATCTCCCACTTCATACTGTAAGCCAGCAGCAATGGAATAGTCACGTTTCTGTTGAGCTGTAAACAATATTTGTATAAAATCAAGTTGATTTATTTTCAAGTGCCACAAAGTAAAAATTTATGAAAAACATAGATTTTTAAACTCACCTTGTTTAGACTTCAGCCAAATTTCATACTCCACATTTCTATAAACTGCTGGATTGAGTGACTTAAGAACCTTTCTAGACAAAGGAAGGCTTGGAGAGTTCCCACTGTTTTTCAGGTGCTAAACAAAGTCATGAAGTCCAATCAACACAAACATGCTTGTAAAACATTTTTTGAAGTATGTATAATAAATACAATCAAAAGAAGAAAGCTTCAACAATTAAGATATTGCTGAAAAATTTCTTACAAGTAGGTACTCGTGGCTCTATTGAAAATGTACCAGCCCTGGCTGGTGTAGCTCAGTGGATTGAGCGCGGGCCTGGGAACCAAAGGATCACAGTTCGATTCCCAGTCAAGGCACATGCCTGGGCTGCGGGCCAGTTCCCAGCGGGGTACACACAAGAGGCAACCATACATTGATATTTCTCTCCCTCTCTCCTTCCCTTCCCCTCTAAAGATAAATAAATTTTAAAAAATCTTTAAAAAAATGTACCAGAAAAAATAAAATTGTTAAATAAAAACAAAAACCAAAAAAAGTACCAGAGAATAGGGAAAAAATTAAGACTACAATTAAATAAGCTCTTATATCAAAGAGCAAGTTAAAACTATTAGAAAAAAAAATACCTGATCACTTGATGAAGCTTTAAATCCATTCACATCATTAGTAGTAGTTATTTTACTCCTACAAAGGAAAAAATATAACCATAATTAAGAGTACAAAATTAACTTATTCAACATGCAATTAACTTATTCTGATATCACATAAAAAGGTCAAAAGTCAAGAGCTATATACCAAAGTCAAGCTATAGCTATATGCCAATGAGCCCATACAAGTTTTAATAAAGTGTATGAGTGTGCAAGTGTGTGTGTGTGACATATAAGTCAAAGACTTTTATCAGTAATTCTTACTGGCTCAATCATCGAGAAACCAGAAACGAACTTTAATTTGGGGGGATAGAATAAGAGTTTATAAAACATTCAATGAAAAAATTTCAATGCATAAATGAGGACCCATTACCCAAAATATTCTACTACAACAAGATGTACAATCGGGTGAGAGTAGATACAAATTAATCAATCAGTATGCTAAATGCTAATAAGTGCTACCAGGGGAGGACGGGTAAAAACAAATGGCAGTATTGAGTCATGGACTCAAATAATAAAAAGTGGGATGATGAAATAACTTGCTGAGAGGTTTTTTTAAAATAAAGAATTAAAGGTAATGAGACAGCAAACCATATGGCTACTTAGTATTTCAGGCAGAGGGGACAGTCAACAAGTGCAAAGACCCTCAGGTAGCCAAGAGGTAGCAAGGTTGGAACAGAGTGATGGCTAGTAAAGTGGGAGATGAGGTGAGAAGCCACCTGTACTCTTCTGTCCTACTCTCCTTAATAAATCAATCTCTAGTCTTCAGGACAATTTCCAAGTCTATACCCTTAAGTGCAGCAATCTTTAAGATACCCCAAATCTAGAGTCTCGACTAAAAAAAGCACCCACAATTTCCAGTACTTCAACACTGACCAATGTGAATGCAAAAAGAATCCAGGCACAAGAATATAATGACATCCTTGGTCTTTCCTCTTTATTACCACATCATGCCTACCTATCATACCATGAATATGTAACATTCTTCCCTAACTAAAGCCTTGTCTTTCCTAAGCCAGATGACACAGGAAATCTTAATGATGCAAAAAGTTAACCAGAAAGGCTCCCATGTTCCAAGGGCTACAATAATACAGTATAAAAAGAAAACCAGGATTATAATGAGCACACTCTCCCTGGTTAATTTTCTGCTATGCTCAATGACATGTCTTAATCAGACAGGAGAATTTCTACCTCTGCAAAGTTAGTCTATTCCAGCAGTAGACTTACAATGGCAGACCAAGATTCCAACCGGATTTCTTTTTCTTTTTAAGAATATTTTATTTATTTATTTTTAGAGGGTAAGGGAAGGAGAGAGGGAGAGAAACATCAATGTGTGGTTGCCTCTCACGTGCCCTACACTGGGGACCTGGCCTGCAACCCAGGCATGTACCCTGACTGGGAATCAAACCGAGACCCTTTGGTTCGCAGGCCCACGCTCAATCCACTGAGCTACACCAGCCAGAGCTGATTCATTTCTTTCTTACAAAGGAATGGTAGTCAATCAAATTTTCAATCAGGGTCAGAAAAATTTAATTCAACATATGCCTGGAATTACAGAAATTTTTAAAAGGTATATTTAAGTATTCAATAAAGAATTAGATATCTTGGGGCTTCTTTCATGTCTTTATTTTCACATATGTAACACCAAGTAAGATACTTTCCTACTTGAGATACAACAGCAATAATATAGTTTTAGCTTTGCTGGAAATGGAATAGGATTGGTTCTTCTAAAACTTAATATTGTTGATAAAAACTAATACATGTTGGATATTGTATCTAGGAACTAGGCTATATACTTTATACATGATCTTAATTAATTCTTATAAATTCTGCCCTTTGAGGAAAAACTAACATATCCTCATTTTATAAGATGTACAACTGAGGCTTCTTAGTGGATTTAAGTAACTTGCACCAAATCTACTTAGTTGGCAGGAAGCCAGGATTGAAACCAGGTTTTGATGTCTACATCCCAAGCTCTTAACCACTACCCTCTACATCCTGTGTGGCAAAGAAAAAGAAGCCTCAGAGATGCAAAGTTAATAAAAGGTGCAGAGGCATTACATGTTACACTCCAACTTGGAATTTTTATTATCTCTTATAAAAAGAAAAGAAGGTGGCATTATCTAAGAAAGAAAACAATAAAAGAAAGTCAAGGAAATCAAAATGGCCCTTCTTTTCAGCACTGGGTATGTAAACAATTGATAAGTTAACCTTAAAATTTTACAGTGCCACACATATGAACACACCTAATCTATTCCACATATACACGCCCAGACTACATAGAAGTATATGTTCATTAACCAAAAACATCAGCTTTCAAAAGAAATAGTTCCTTAATAGAAATTAAGGAACTGTTAGAGGCAGTAAAATTAGTGGCAGTGAAAAAGAAACTTTTACTGCAGATTGCTGTATTTTAACAATACCATTATCCTTCAATATCAGGCAACTCCATGCAGAAACATTTATTGAACTATTTCTCTATATAGCACTATAAAGATATTTTACAATTTAAATTAATTCTTACTTGGAACTGTCATCCTCTGAATCTGATATTTCACTGTTTTCACCAGCTACTTCAGCAGTATCAAGTCCCATCAAGATTTTACTGACATCAGTTTTAAATACCTTCTCATACAGCAATTCATAAAGAAGAGCTGAAATGAACAAGAGAGAGATATTATGCAACATCAACTAATTTTAAGTTCTAACATAATATTCAGTATCTATTGCCCAGGCTTCTAAAATCCTAACTAGACCCCTACAACATCTTTGGTCAACAGCACAATTTAATCAAAAAAAGTTACCTAAATAGATAGCAACCAGAATTTATGCATAGTTTGAAATCATTACATAAGCTGTTACATGCTTTATAAGAGTGATGGGCACTCTCTCAGAAGAGATGAAGGAAAGCACTAATAGAGCAGTAATTCTCAATTGGGAAAGGAGGGGGGATCATAACCTCCCAGGAAATATGTGACAAAATCTGGTGACGTTTTTTGATTGTCAAAATGGGAGAGCAATCTACATAGTAGATGCTAAGGATACTACCAAACATCCTACAATGTACAGAACAGCCCCCACAACAAAGAATTGTCTGGCCCAAAATGTCATTGGAGTCAAAATTAAGAAACCCTGCTCTAGAACTAAATATTATTACAATCAAATGTTTGATTTGCTCACTCATTTAGATGTTTCGAGCTATATACTACCAGCTTTAAAAACACATAAAAATCCTTACTATTGAACTTGACTACGGCAGGAAAGAAATCAATTTGTTTTCACAAGTCAAACTCTAGCTATTAGCTTCTTTTTCCCCATTGAAAAAAAAAATTTAATACAGTATTAACATTTTTGGTAACCTAGGGTTCTTAGAAATACTATTTTATACAACAAAAGAGTATGTTTGCTCTGACTTGTGTGCATTAAGACTGTATATCTTACAAATATAATTTCCTATAAAACACAAGAGTGATACTTACACTGACACATAGCAGAGCTCTCTTTATAATTTATGGGATAGACAATATCATAATGATTTCCATTTGAAAAACACAGTAACACCTGATAGGGAAAAATAAAATACCTTTCAGCCCTTCACATATGACATTTACATTGCAACTTATTATCTCCCATCTCTCTCAATTACTAGTAAATAATTTCCAAACAGAAAGTGACTATTTTAGAAGCAACCTAAAGCTCCAAGGTAGTCAACTATGGTATATCCTTTTGCTAAAATGTTACATGGCCATTAAATCAAATAGGTCTTAATGACTTGGGGAAATGCTTATGGGATAACAAAAAAACATACATATTATGAAAACAACACAATTTCCAGCTACTTAAAGGAACAAGAATTAAGAGACTGTAAGAAAATATTCTGAAACTTCATTAATGCTTACCTCTAAGAGGCAGAATGAAAAGCAAAAATTTTCTGCTTCTTTATAGTTAATTTAAGTACAGTTAACCCTTGAACAATGTGTGAGTTAGCAGCACCAATCCTTTGCAGTCAAAAATCCTAAAATAACTTTTGAATCCCCTGAAGCTTAACTACAGTCCTCCTAGGTATCCACGGGGAACTGGTCCCAGGACACGTCCACCCCTCCCACCCTACACCAATAGTCAAGTCTCTCATATCAACTGGTGGAAAACAATGCACACAGTTGACCCTCTGCATCTTCAGATTCCCAACTTCCCACGGCCAATCAAAAACACTGTTTTCGGTCTGAGGTTGGTTGAATCCACAAATGTGATACCCTAGTTCACAGAAAACAGATTGTATATTTAGTGAAAAAAATCCACATATAACTGGACCTGGGCTGTTCAAACTCACGTTGTTCAAAGGTCAATTCTATTTCTAAATAGTCAATTACTTATACAAAGAGAAATGTGTACTAATTTTACTTAGATTAAGTCATATTCCAAAAAAAGGTACTGGGAAAGGCCAAATCCAAAGCCAAGCACCTTGGAAATCCCTAAGTCCTTACAAAGGTAGTATTCCACTCAATTCTTCCCTTACCGCCCTTAGCATGGTAGCAAGACACTTCCAAGTTGGCCTGAATGACTCCAACTAATTAAAACAAAGTTTGTTTTCTTTTTAATGAAATCAGCAGGGTTTTTTTCTTTCTAGACTTTACATAATTTTTCAGTTGTTTCTGCTCTGAACAAATAATAACACCTTGGCCAGCAAATTATCTTTATGAGAATTATATCATGATTACAAGTATTTCTGGATGCAATGGCAGAACCTACTTTCACATGTTATTTTACTACTCAATGTTTATATTTTTATATAGCTATTTTAAATTTTTCTGATTTTTAGAGATAAAGGAAGGGAAGAGAGAGACAAACAGATACATCAATTTGTGTTCCACTTATTCACGCATTCATTGGTTCATTCTTGTATATGATCTGATCAGGGATAGAACCTATGACCTTGAGCCCAACTGGTGAGGCTCAGCAGACTGAGTGCCAGCCTGAGAACCAAAGTGTCACTGGATCGATTCCCAGTCAGGGCACATGCCTGGGTTGTGGGCCAGTTCCCCAGTACAGGGTATACAAGAGGCAACCACACATTGATGTTTCTCTTTCTCCTTCCCCCCTCTCTAAAAATAAATAAAATCTTAAAAAAAAAAACAAAAAACGACCCTGTAACCTTGGCATATTGGGATGACATTCTAACCTACTGAACTACCCAGCCAGGGCCTATCTAATGTTTACACTGACACAAAACAGTAATAGTCTTGTTAATCATATACACTAGTATCTCAATTTTTTTCTCTCTAGTGAAACGTTATGATAGGGTTCAACACAGTGACTGGTGGGGAGAAATCAATTAAACTAAATTCAAAACATTGAATGATGATTAAATATTGAATATTATCTTGATGATTAACAGGACTATATTTAGCATTATGCTAAGTGAAATAAGCCAGGCGGTAAAAGACAAATACCATATGATCTCACCTTTAACAGGAACCTAAGCAACAAAACAAGCAAGCAAGCAAAATATAACCAAAGACAATGAAATAGAAAATGGGATGACAGTAACCAGAGGGGAGAGGGGAGGGAATTTCAGGGGAAAAAGGGAGGGGATTATAGGAACAAGTATAAAGGACACATGGACAAAAACTAAAGGGAGTGGGGAGCACTGGGGGGGTGAACTGGGACAGGAGTAAAAGACAGAAAACTGTACTTGAATGACAATTAATAAAAAAATAAAGGACACATGGACAAAAACTAAGGGGGGTGGAAATGGGAGGGAGGTGGGGAGCACTGGGGGGGTGGACTAGGACAGGAGTAAAGATAGAAAACTGTACTTGAATAACAAAATAATTTTTTTAAGAAACAGGAGTATATCAACTCAGTGTCTAACCTTCATGTACAAGTATTTCCAAAAATCACTTTTATAGTTTAGGTTAAGTTGGCAACTGAGTGGTTCTTTTACTTATATCTCTTAGAAACACTGAAAGAAATTCTTACCTTTTCAGGAAAATTATTTTCAGTTACTTGTGAAGGGGAAACATTTGGTTCCCGATAAATAACAAAATCTTTCCTGAAAATAACATTTAGAAATTACTTCTGATGGAATATATTTCATGAATAGATTTATCATTCATTCATTCATTCATTCATTCATTCATTCAAGAGCCTCATGAATGCCAAGTAACAGTCTAGGCACTGAAGTTACAGTAATGGAATAAATAACTAAGTTGTAGAACACCTATATAATAGTATTTTTTCAAAAAAGTAAAATTTCAAACATGACTTGTATTTGTGTGACTTCAGATAATTCTAAAAGGAGACCTCAAAATCATAGAGATTGTCAAGAGGAAATTCATAAAAACATTTTTAAAAGAAAACACAAAGCATTCAGCTGCTCCTCCACTAAGCAACACTAGTAAAATTGATAATACGGTGCTCTGCTCTGTTCTAGTGGCCATTCAATGCTATCAGCCTTGAGAAAGTAAGAAATCATTTCTCTAAGTTTGATAAATGATAGTTTACAGGGCTGGAAAACTTTCTGTACTCCCAAAAATATTTTGAGAATTAAAATTTCTGAATGTTGACATATCTAAATGTCATAATCTAATTCATATGTCAAAAAAAAACTTAAAAAAGATGCTTCACAACCAAAAGATAAAATTATTACTTTAACAATTTTAGTATAATATACTAATTTTTCACTAACTTCTTGCTTAATTATATATATATTTTGTTATGACAGTGTTTACCTGTACATAAGAGAAAGGGCACTTATTTCCACCTGCCCAACCCATTCCTGTATTAAAGGAAAAAGAAAAGCACGTAAGTGTTTCATACTTTTTACAATATACCTCTAACCCAACGATTTTCCACCGGTGTGCTGCAGCAGGCACACTGCTGTGCCACTAGAATTTTTAAAACATGCAGTACCTATTTAGTCAGGGACAGTGACCTCTTTTCCCTTAGATCAAGGGTATCAAACTCATTTTCACCGGGGGCCACATCAGCCTCACGGTTGCCTTCAAAGGGCCGAACATAATTTTAGGGCTGTATAAATGTTTACTCCTTAACAGTTAAGAGAAAGCTCAGCACTGCTACCCAGGAGAAACACAGCGCCAGCCAGATAAAACAAGGTGGAGGGCAGGATTCTGTCTGTAGGCCTTGTGTTCGCCACCTGTGCCTTAGGTTGTCAGATAAAAAAATGACAACAGCCAACAGAACAGCAGCCATCCAGTATGACTCAAAATTGTACCAATTTTTTTGTCAGACCTGCAAGAAATATATTGTTGGTGTGCTGCAGAATTTTAGTAATTAGTTTATGTGTATCACGAGATGAAAAAAGTTGAAAACTGCTGCTCTAAATATTATCTTCATATATATCTTTACACAACATACCTAGTTTGCCAGAAAACTCACTATTAGTAGTATTATACATATTATAAAAACATTTATATAAAACAGGCTACAGGATAAACTAAAAAGCAGCCCAAATCTCTGTTGCAAAAATCCTTAGTAACAGGGTGGAATGTCAGATCCTACTGGTGTGGCACGGCCAGAAGTGGTATCCCTAAGTTGAGAACTTATTGAATGCAGGGGCTCTATTCTCCAACCTAGCACCCAGGACAGAGCTTGGCACATGCTATGTGCCCAATAAATGAGATGTTTAATAGAAGCAGAACTCAGGAATCAGAAAGGTTTAAAAAAAAAAAAAAAAAGCAGATCTCTTGTCTTCAAGGTGACTGAAGGTACAAAGAGAGCCCTTTCCCAGCTATCATTCTGAAATGAGGCAGACTCTACCATACAATCCTAAATGAGTATTTAAGCCTTTTAGAAGGAAATGGCCAGCAATATAAAATATTTTAAAGTATATCCATATACTCTCTGACACAGCAATTCAACTTCCGTAAATCTACACAAATGTTTCATATGTCCACAGATAAACAAGGATGTTCACTGTAGCTATTTGTAATACTTTAAAAAAATTTTTAAAGCCTTAAGATTCCACTAACAGATGAAGAATAATTAAATAACTTATATGTTTCATCCATATGTACGGAATGTGCAATCATTAAGAAAAATGAAGTATACCCATATGAACTGACTTGGGGAAAAAAATCAGACTAGTAATAAAGTAATAGTAAAATAATCCTATTGTATAAAACAAGCAAAATGTATGTGTAATACATATGTGTACATCCCTAGAAAGAGGACTGGAAAAATACATACTAAAATGACAGTGGAGACAGAAAATTGAAGATAAGGGAAAATGAAGGATTTTTCACTCTTCATTCTATATTAAATCTTTTACCATAATGTATTCTAGCTCTGGCTGGTGTGGCTCAGTGGTTTGAGCGCTGGCCTGAGAACCAAGGAGTCACCAGTTCGATTCCCAGTCAGGGCACATGCCTGGGCTGTGGGCCAGGTCCCCAGTGCAGGGCATGCAAGAGGCAACCACACATTGATGTTTCTCTCTGTCCCTTTCTCCCTCCCTTCCCCTCTCTAAAAATAAATAAAATCTCTGAGAGAATGTATTCTATACTACTTGGAAAATTAGTAAAGACTTAATAGCAACAGTCACTAAAAATAATGAGCTATGGTAAATGAATGTGGTATTTTTTTTTTTTTGGAAAAAATTTTGAGATAAAAAGATGTTAAACAATTATCTCAGACAAGATAATCTTTCCCCTAGACTTTTCATTTTCATAGTTTTTAAAAGCTGGCTCTGATTTTCAAAATGAAATGGGTAACCCATATTAACAGATTTCCTAAAATAGGCCTCTGCCTAACAACTGTGGCTTCTCATGAACTGCTACAAGAGACACCCCCCTGTTGTAAATGAACCCCCTCACTGAAATCAGCCTGCTTAGATCACAAACTCTTATGTACAATGTGGTACATCGCTTTAAAAAATAGAAAATTACTCCACTAGTTTTGTTAACTAGTGTTAACGAAAATACTACCTCTCAAATAACGTACCACTTTGTAAGTATTTAACCTTCAGAATAAATTCTGCTATAGCCTGGGTTAAGTTAACAATGGCTATCACACTATCTTCTTGTCTTTTCTAACCAGAGTCAATTTTTATATTATAAAAAAATGTTCTATTATTGTCTTTTACTCTAAGGCTATAATTTTAGTTACTCAGCACTTTTTGTGATGTTTGATATACTTCTTTATTGCAGGTAAGAGTAAAGCATTTCTGAAAAGTATGTTTTAACTAATGAACTATAGTATATCAAAAACACATATTTAAATGCTTTTAGTCATCAAAAGCAAATTTCTGTTCCTCAAAAGAAAATGAGACAAGATACAAATGGGAAGAAAATATTTATAAAATATACATCCAATACAGAAACTTACATGTAGTTTCTGTACTGAATTAGTTTATAACAAACTCTTATACTCCAATAAAACCAACAACACAACAAAAAATGAGCAAAATCCATGAACAGACATTTTATCAATGGAGATATGTGGATGGCAAAATAAACACATGAAAAGGAGCAACATCATAAGAAAAATGCAAATTAAAATCACAACGAGATAGCACTGCACAACCACTAATGCTTAAGCTACAGTTTAAAAGGCTGACAATACTTAATGTTGATGAAGCTGTAGAGCAATTGGAATTGTCATATATTGCTAATTAAAAAAAAAAAAGGCACAGCCACTTCAGAAAATAGTTTGGCAGTTTCTCATTCAGATAAAAACATATTTACCATAGGGCCCACCAATTCCATACTAGGGAGAAAAAAAACACATCCACGTAAACACTTACAAGCAAATGTTCTTAGCAGATTTAATTATAACCACCCCAAACTACGGAGAACCTGAACAGCCATCAACTGGTAAATGGATATACAAATTGTGGTATATAAATATAATGAATGACCACTCAGCAAGAAAAAGGAACTACTGTGAACACATGCTAATACACACAATAACATGGATGAATCCTAAGGTGTTCCCTTTATGCCGGGGGAAGGAAAACAGACATATAAGACTATGAACTACAGGGCCGGCAGAAGTAACGCCTGCTTGAGTTTGGGTGGCGGGGTAATAATTTATAGTTTAATTTGAACATTTCACCTAAAATGTCATGGTGTGCTTGTGTGTGATACTGTTATGTTACAAAATTACATGTTTTTGATTTTGAAATAAAAAGGAGCATTATTTCTGCCCGACCCTGTACATTATTTCACTTCTATGAGTTTAGTAAAGACAAAACTTAGAAGTGAGATCAGTGGTTGCCAAGGGGGTAGAAGAAAGTAAGTGCAAAAGGGCATCCGGAACTTTTTGGAGTGATGGAAATGTTTGTGCTGCTGGCTACACAATGCTTACACCTGTCAAAGCTCACCAAATTACACACCTGAAACTGGTGAATTTTATTGTATATCAATTTTACCTCATTAAAACTAACAAAAAATATATTCTTGCAAAAAATCTGAGAAATTTTCAAAATGCCCCACTGGTATTTTAAGTAAAAGGATAACGATGCTTTCTCTGAGAATTGGATGAAGCAATGGAGTATACCCATCAACTGTATTTTTTTTTTTCATTTCATACATCCCATATATGGAGAAAGAAAGAGAAACAAATTCAGACATAAATATGTGTTGGTAATAACAAAGAACAAAGAACTACTCAGAAAGTATCTAAAGCACCTGGAGAAGTTTGATCAGACTGGATGGGGGGTGTCTTAAGAATTAAAAAGCTGGCCATCCAGAACCCTGACAAGGAGGCACCTGTCCTGTGCTCAAAACCACAGCAACTTTCCTTCCTCTCCCAAATTCCCAAACCAGCCTCAACTCAGTTCTCACTACCTCAACTCCTCCCTGCGCCCTTCTCTCCATTCCCATTACGTCTATCCTTTCTCAGACCCTGACAGCCCAACAGCCTGAACTGCTGTACAAAGATTACTGTAAAATAACATTGTTGGAGTTTTTCCTGAATAAAAAAAAAAAGTCTTTGTCATGCCCTTTGTTTTCTACAAAGGGAGTAAAAATCACCAGTACTACATACATGATTTGCTTAAAAACTCTTATTTAGGTTTCAACTGTCTTAAATCAAGTGAAAGAATTTTGATGTCTATTTACGTCGTTTCTCCATGGTTTCGGCATCCAAGGTCATGACAGACACTAAATATGATTCATTGCGTGATTTGTAACACTACAAATCCGACTACAATATCTACCAAAAAGGCATATCAATTAAAAAAGAAAATCACAGCCCTGGCTGGTGTAGCTCAGTGGATTGAGCTTGGGCTGTGAATCAAAGGGTCACCAGTTCGATTCCCAGTCAGGGCACATGCCTGGGTTACAGGCCAGATCCCCAGTGGGGGCCATGTGAGAGGCAACCACACATTGATGTTTCTCTCCCTCTCTTTCTCCCTCCCTTCCCCTCTCTCTAAAAGTAAATACATTTTTTAAAAAAAGTTTCCAAAAAAGAAAATCACCAGTAACATTACTACTTACAGATAAAAACTTTGAACATTCTGATGTTTATTTTTCCCATCTATTACATATAACACAATACGAATTTAGCAATTATTCAGTACACTCAAATTGATCATCAATTAGGCATCCCAAATTGAAAGACAGTAAGATAGGAAATCCAAAAGCAATAAAGTATACAATCCTTGCCTTCAATGAGGCTCACAAACTAGAAGGAAAAATATGAACTTTAGGAAAATGAGTTTGTGACCATGGCACGTAGGCAAAACTCAGTACTGAGATCACTAAACTAAGTATGTGGTCTGGAGTGTGTGCAGAGAAAAGGCCTTGAGAGGACAGTCCCTCCCAAACTGCAGTAATATTACACTTATTCCTTATTCCTTTTATGCTGCATTAACATGCCATTACAACAAAGATAACTATAAAGATAAAGACACCAGGACACTGTCCTTCAGCAACATCCCACCAGTGCATAGTACAAAGTTCCAACTGTCTTACAATTAAATGCTGCATAAAATGTGCATCCAAGGAATGTTTATAAGGAAACAGGGTAACTCACTATAACCCTCCCATACACTGTAATATTAAAAATAGATATACTAAAAGAT
The DNA here is from genome assembly GCA_004027735.1 of Carollia perspicillata. Taxonomy (NCBI): domain Eukaryota; kingdom Metazoa; phylum Chordata; class Mammalia; order Chiroptera; family Phyllostomidae; genus Carollia; species Carollia perspicillata. Next base: position 106,435 of record PVKM010000207.1, read on the forward strand.
TACTACATACCTGTGGATTTTCCAAACGTTTTAAATACTCTTCAAATGACCCTTCAATAAACTGAAAAGAAAAACAAACTCTATTAGGAATACATCAAAACAACAGTTAATCTCTCCACTGTGAATTACCGAGTTCCTATACAAACCTTAGATACATCAGAAACATAAAAAATGTATATACAAATAACCTAATTATGAAAAGACACGCAAATCTTTAAGCATCATGAACATACAAAAGGATTTAAGGAGAGGATTCCTGGACAGATGTGGACAGGCACAGGTCACCACGGCGTGTGGAAACATGAGAACAGTCTGGGCAGACGGGAGTGACCTGGTCAGCAGAAACAGGGAAACTTCATGGGGAGAGCAGACTGAGCGAGAACTCAGACTGGACACCTGTTTAGAGAGAGCTCGAGCACAGGCAAGACTTTCAGAAGAGGAAGAGAAGGCAAATCAAGGTCACTGCAGGTGATATTATGAACAGAGAAATTATGTGATAAAAGCAGCACTTTAAGATTACTCTGGTAATGTTAATTACTAACTTGATTACTTATCAAGTTATAATCTTGATTGCTAATGTGTAGAAGAGAATAAACGAAGGCAGATACATTAGCTAAGAAATATAAATATGAATATTCATTGTCTTTAAGTCAATTATACTAAAAACATGAGAATAATGCTAAAGATATTTGGAATCAAGATTTTTCTAATACAGCTTGCTTCACTATTACCTCAACATAAAAGTAAGTTTGAATAAGCTATGTGATAACATTTTTCTAATTATTACACTAATTGAGAAAGCTCTAAAACACCATCTGAAACACCAAATTCAATTTTATTTAAATTACAGTCCCAATCAATTTAGCAAAGCAATACACTCAAAAACATTAAAGTACTCTCCCCAGTCTATAAAAATCTTTTAAATGGATTGTTTTAAAGATTGGGATTCTTTTACAGATTGTATACTGTCAATTTCCAAAAACTATCTTAAGTTTCAAGACATACACTTGTAATAAAATGGCTACATATTTTAAATATTCCACCAATCAGAGGCTACTATTCTGTATTAGGTGATTATTTATAGACTTAAAAAAAAAAAAAACCCACCACAGAACCATTTAAAGTTGGAAGAGACCCAAGCAGTTCTGCAAGCCTGCATTCAATATAAGGTTCTCCTTGCTATTCAGAAAGCATCCATCTAGGCCCTGACTGAACATTCTCAGTCACAAGAACATCCCCTCTTCCCATGACAGCCTTTTCCAATTCTGACCAACAGAAATTAAAGGTACTTATTATGAGGCAAGTGGAATTTACCCCTTTGAAACTTTCAACCTCTGATCATACCTCGTAAGATTGCAAGGGTTAAATAAATATATGCAAAGCATTTAGAATAATACCAGGCATATAGTAAGTACCAAACCAGTGTTAACAATTTCCATGATTGTCAACAGTTTTTCCCTCTGGGGCCAATAATAATGACTAACTCATTTGTTATTTCTCCAATTTTGCTTCAATATAGAGACACCAACCTAAGAGCACATCCAAACTAAGAAGCATTTACCTATGAAGTCTTAGAGAATGGAGTTATTTGCAAAATGTCTATGTTCTTCCGGCAGTCAACAGAAGAAAATACCATTGAAAGTTGTCAGATAACATAATTCTGAATAAATCTTATATGGCTTTCAATAAAATGAAAATAGATCACTGTCATATTTCAGTCTACTACATACTACTGAGAAAATTACACTAAGGTGTTCTACATTTTATTAATTATTAATCATTAGTTATATAATTATAGTGTTCTGATATGTGATTCACAATGAACTGTGAAAATTAAAAATCTATAAATGCCTTCTGCTAAAATAAAAGGATCAGTATGATCATTTTTTTAATTCATAGGGTGTTATAAATCACAGAAAACTATTAACCACAATACACAATTCCCTACCTTAGCCAAAGCTCACTCTTAATATGCAAGGATCCTGCCCAAGCCATCTCTCTATCCTCTGCAGCTCAGGGTGTTATCTGTCATAGAAGCTTTCTAAATGTCTGAATGAATGAATATCACGAAATGATATAAAATCTATCACATGAATATAACGATTTAAATTCAATAAAGCAATTCTTTGTTAAGAGGTGGATTTTCATGACCTGCATTAGGAGCCATCCTATAAAATCCCTACTAGACCACTTCTAAAGGGTGAACTGTAAATGCAAGTCAAGACACTATTACATGTTTAAAGTTACAAATTACCGCTTCAAATTTCTCTCTGTTCTCTCGAAGATAGTGAATACAGGCCATTCTGACTTCAACATGGCGAGACTGAGAGTGTAAAACCTAAAAAGAAAAAGCAACACACTATTAAGCATTTTGTTAACAAAAGATTTAAGTCGAAGCCTAGTGCCTTCTTTCACATCCAAAATAACCTCACAAACAATAGACACATCATGTGTCTTTCTATAATTTCTAGATCTCTCTTCATTCCCACCTCTTCCTCTAACCACAAAGATGACATGACATATACAAACAGCAGCACTTAAGCCAGGTGTCATTCTATTAAGAGCTTATTACCATTTCTTCTTTAGGTCACTGAAACCATACCTTTGAGAAAATCTCTGTAAACTTTCCTCTCTTGGCCAGCCCAATGCTCTAATTTTGCTCTTCACATAACAGGACTAACGGAATCCCGACTATGCAGTGCTTAGCTTGTTTATCCTATACATTTTGAATTACCTGCCTTATGTAGAAATTTAAATCCATGGTGATTTTAGAAAAATTAAAGCACTCACTCTTAAATCCTTAGTTGGTGGGCTTACATGAGTCCTGAAAGAACATCCACGTGACCAGTACACAAGATGCAACAGGTTGCCGTGGACTGTCATCCCAATAGCCTGAAACTTGCTCTTATGCCCAAAATCTTAAATAAGCCACATGACAGAGATGAACCATATGCTCTCACTTTGTAGCCTCTGTTCTTTGTTTAGATATCTAATTCAACAAAAGGATAACTTTACTGGCCCTTTGTATCTTACTAAAATTTCAAAGCTTTGATTTTAAACAAACTATTATCAAATGCTTAGGAACCCTTTGGCTACCTCCAATACTTGAACTTTCACACTTAAAAGGAGATTAAAATTATTTTCTATTGCTAGGTCTCTCAAATGAAGGTCTTCCTGGTACCCTATTAGGTCAAAGTAGAGGGGGGATGACCCCTGACATTTAAAATAACCACATCTCAAACTACTATGAAGGCCACTCGAAAATTTATATTATAAAGTTATTTTGTGAGTTACAGCTCCAAATATATCTAATGAGGAATTGATATCCAAAAATACATAAATTCATAAAATGTAATAAAAAATAAACAATCCAATCAAAAATTGGGCAGAGGACATGAAAAGACATTTATTTCTCCAAAGACGACACACAAATGGCCAACAGACAGACATCAAAAGATGCTCAACATCACTAATCATCAGGGAAATGAAAAGCAAAACCACAATGGCATACCACTTTATACCAGTCAGAAAGGCTATTATCAAAAAGTCAACAAATAGCCCTAGCCAGTGTGGTTCAGTTGGCTGGTTGTCCTCTTCTAAAGCGAAAGGTCACAGGGTTCGATTCCTGGTCCAGGCACATCCCTGGGTTGCAGGATCGATAGGGGCACGTGTGGGAGTCAACCGTTCAATATTTCTCTCTCACACTGATGTTTCTCTTCCTCTCTTTCTCCTTCCCTTCCCCTTTCTCTTAAATCAGTATGCATATCCTCAGGTGAGGATTTAAAAAAAAAATGAAAAAAGTTGGTGAGGGTATGTTGGTGAGAATGTGGAAAAAAGGGAACCCTTGTGTATCGTTGGCAGGAATGCAGACTGGTGCAGCCACTGTGGAGAGGAGTAAGGAAATTCCTCAAAAAACTAAAAATACAATTACCATACAACCCAGAAATTCCACTTCTGGGTACTTGTCCAAAGAAAACAAAAACACTAATTCAAAAAGATATACACACCCCCATATTCACTGTAGTACTATTTACAATAGCCAAGATATAGAAGCAACCTAGATGCCCATAGATAAATGGAATAAAGATGTCGTGTGTATATGCAATGCAGTATTATGCAGCAACTAAAAAGAATGGAATCTTGCCACACACAACACGACCGGGCCTACAGAGAATTATGCTAAGTAAAATATGTCAGACAAAGACAAATACCATACAGTTCCACTTAAATACGTGCAATAAAAACTAACAAACAAAACAAAATAAACTCACAGAAACAGAGACCAAAGGGATGGTTAGCAGAGGGGAGGGAGACAGGGGACTGGATGAAAGGGTGAACGGGTACAGTCAATAATATTGTGGTAAGTTTACATGGTGATGGGTGATTACTAGAATTAGTGGGGTGATCACACTATAAGGTATACAAACATTGAATCGCTATCTTGTACACCTGAAACTAAAATATCTCGTATAATACTGTATACCAACTATACTTTAAAAAGCATAGTTACAGCTCCAGCTGAGAGATGCTTCCTTAGGTTCACCATGAGCAGGAAAAGCAGGGCTCCAGCTGCACATTGCACAGGTCTCTCTGGATAACAGCCAAGGCTCATTTACACCCACAGAACCAGAGGCACAACTGCATGGGCAGCTAGTAGGTCCCTTTACATTGAAATATATTGAAGATGCACTGTCTGAGGTGAGGTTAGCAATGACTTTGTTTTCAGCGCACCAGCTGATTTTCAGCTTAACTGAGTGCTTAACTATTAAAGAGCATCCTTACATATCGTAACCTTCTAGCACTGGAAGAACTGTCCATATATAAAAATAACCACAACACAACTTTTTTGCCAATTTAACAAATGACAGTTAATGATACTTCACAGAAGCTATGTTAGACAGCATTATGCATCAAGGTATTATTAGTTTGAGTAAACTGAAATGTCATTTGATAGGGCTTCCCAACAGTTAGCAAAGTGAAGCTAGTCTTAATGCGATTTACCTAGCAACAGGTGGCAGACATAAGTGAATGGTTTCTTTTCCATCAAAAACAATTGCAGGCATACTGTTTTTTTCTCCTTTTAACAAAGAATCTGAACCTGTTACTCAGAAGCAAAACTCTCAGCACCTTCCATAAAGTGTTGGGTGCTGGTGGTTTACAAAGTCAAGCACTGCAAGAGAAGCCCGATTACTTGACACGTGTTTAAAAAGTATATTATACAAGTTCAAGGACACTCAGGAAGAATTCATGACAAATATCTTTGCAAATTATTACATACATGAAAACAAGCTAGAAACAACAAACTTTTCCATCTTCACTTGGGACAAGATGGTGATCGACACAGGAAAAGGCTGAGATACACTGCCTTAGCAAGTCCTCTAAGAGCACCCTATTTTTAGCTCCATGGCCACAACACTGATTCAGGTCAGGCCTCCTGCAGGCCCAAGTTCCAAAGTGTAAAAAAGGAAGAGCCATCTAAATCAGGTAATTTGGAGGGAAAAACTACTCCCAGTTCAAGTCTCTACCCCACTTCCTCCAAAGACTGTCATTTAGATTACATACTCTGACTCCTTCTTAGAAACAAATTATTTTGACATTACTAAAGAAAATGTTGGCAAAAAATTAAATTCTTTGTACATATTTTTAAAAGGAAGCCTGAGGTTGGTGTTACTTCCCTTGTCCCTACCCCCACTTTGCCTGTACCTTTTAAGTACTTTTAAGTACTTTGCAAAGGTACTTTGCCTTTGGCCATGAAGACTGCATACTTAGCCCATGTCCACTGAAGAACTAACCTTTCCCAAAAAATTCATGGTATTAAGCTTCTAAGTATACCACAAGTCAGTCACACAAATGAAAGGGATATTCCCTTTTGCCTACCCTAACACATTTTAATTGTATCTCGTAATGGGATTTATCTGCAGTTAGCAATGAATTCTTAGTACAATTAGCTCCTGCCCTTTTCTACTTAAAAACAGAGATTGTGTTTCAAGAATAGAGAAACTTCTGCGTAATCAAGTTCACCAATTATCTATGGCATGGAATGCTGAAATGAGACACACCTTTCTGCTTCAAAATAAACCATTTCTGGATAATCCAACTTCAGATAAGCACTATATTTCCCGTATTTCCATTGGTTTCTACCTTCTTCCTGACCTAACTCTTGCCCGAGCTAACAGTATATATAATTCACTTCCACCTCTTCCCTCTGCTTCTGGAGGTGCTGAGGAGTTCAGGGAGGCCGAGGAAGAGGAAGCAGGACAGATGGAGATGTGGAAACCGCACGGACGGGACAGACTGTTTACCTGCCACTAGTGAAGACTGGGGTGGGTGGGTGTGAACATGTTCCACAGCAACACTGGAACACCCTACATTTCTTAAAATGAGAGAATGTTAATAAACTGTAAAAGACAAGGCTTGCTTTGGGAAGCTTTCAGAACGTTTGAATGACAATGCCTGCAACATAATGCAAAGGTGTGTACCAGTTTAATCAATTTCTTGTTTTAAAAGAAGATTGCATGGTACTGATGTGAAAAGAGGGACTTGGGAAAATAAACAGCTGGTCTATGACTGAAGAAATGAAAATAGACTGGTCTACAGATATTAAATAAAACATTTTTTATTCACAAACAGAAATTCAGGAAGCTATTTAGCATTTGAAAAGGTAAGGAAAACCAGAAACACAAAAACTCCAAGGTGAGGATGAGTGACTTAAGCCAAAGGAAAGCACACTGTGAAAAGGTATGAACTACACACCAGGGAAGTAACATGAAATTTTTAACCATTTTAGCAGCTATTTTCAATATAGGGTAGATTTTGGTGACTGCATGCCCGCACGGTGTTATATATGTATAACACGGAATAAGCTCTCTTACCAAATTTTTAAAAAATCATTAACAGCTTCCTAAGCAGCTGTGTTAGAATGTGATTCTGACCATTAACGGGGAAATTCAGTCAAGAAGGGCCTAAAGAAACCCTAGTTTTATCCCTCCGACTACAACGCCAAACAGACTTTTTTAAAAAAAGCAAATTATTATTAGTATAACTACACTGCCTTGCAAAGCATAATGAAGTGTGGAATCCACTCTACAATTTTTAAAAAACATTCTATATTTGTAAAAGGCTAGCTTTCCCTAACTGCACATTTCCCCCTCTATTCAAGTGAACAACGGCGGACTTGACTAACCCACATTCCAAAGTCCAGCAGCAGAAAAAATAAGGTTCTACGAGTCAAGTCTGGTGCACCACCTCCCTCTACTAAACACTTGGTTTACTGGCGTGAACGCTGTGCTTATAAAACGTAGAGAAGGTGAATGCGGAACAGAATGGAAAAACATCATTTCTCCAATTCCCCAGCAATCAATCAAACAGTGTATGCCCTCGGTAGGCCTCACACGTTGTCCTCAACTCATTACCTCTTCACCAGGAGGGACGACACCCAGTTAATTTACGGGTTTTTAAGTTTCGATTTACAGCTTCCAGACCCAAGGCAGCGCGTCCCATTCCGGCGTTACAATGGGCGGCTGTGACGACAGCGGGGCCACGCGCAGCCCTGGACGTGGGCTGCCCAGGCAGCTGCCGACCACCAATTTCCCACCCGGCCCCACCGCCCAGTCCTCCGTCCCCCACCCCATTACCTGCTCTGCCACCGCCCGGAACAGGCACGACCCGTCCTTGGCGACCAATTTCCGATACAACCCCAGTTTCCGCAGATAAGCGTCCATGGGAGTCGCGTCCTCGCGGGGCCCTGCACGGCCCTGGTCCCCGCCGTCGGGGGCGCCGACGGCCGCCTCCATGTTGCCGGTCCCGCTGCAGGCCAGGCGCGGCGCGGGCTAGCCCCACATGGCCGCGCCGCCGGCTACTCTACGCCCTGGCCTAGGGCGGGCGGCGGTTCTGACCGGGTCTCCGCGGGCGGCTGGAGGCGACGGCGGCCCGAGGCAGCGGTCCCCGCTCTCCGCGCGCATAGGGTAGCCCAGCCTAATGCATGGCTGTGCGCACGCGGCCGCCCTCCGAGGGACCGCGCGCCCAAAAGAACCTGGGGGCGGGGGGGGGATAAAAACCCGGGAGTGAGAAGTCACTTCCCGGCGACCTCGCTGCCCCGCTCCAGACCCGGGCCGGGGTCGCCTTCCCTACAAGTTTCCTCGTCCCGACTGCGGTGAAGCGAGGAAACCCCGCCCCCTGAGCGCGAGGCCGGCTCAGGTGAAGCGAGGCCTGCGAGTTCCGCGCTCCCCACACCGAGGAGCAGAGGAAGCCGAAAGAAAAATACGCGGCCTATCGTCTCCCCACCACTAAGGAGGGCGCCGCAGGGGCGGGGAGCGGGTGGGGAGTCTGGCTGAGGGCAGCACCCTCGCAGCTCAGAATTTGTTTTCGCTTTCGGCCCGACAGCGGAGAGGGTGCCGGGAAATGTAGTTTTGACAGCGGCAGGAAGTCGGCAGGCGACAGGCGGGGACGCGCGTCCGGCCTACCGGGGGCAGGCGCTCTGCAGACAACCGGACTACAAATCCCTACAGCGCGGGCGCCGCCTGAGCCGGCATCGCACTTCCCGGGCCCCGCTTCTACGAACGGGCCGAGGGTCTCCGCGAGCCAACGCGCGGCGACAAGCGCGCGGCGCGCAGCTCCCCGGGCCGCTCACTACGCCGCGGGCCCGCGGGGCCGCGGGAAGTGCGCGCGCCCCGCGTGCGTGGAGTTGCCAGGGACACGGCGACGGCTAGGTCGACCCTTTGTGTATTCCCGAACAGAGGGCGCACCTGTCTGCTCCCCTCCCCCTCTTCCGCGGCCTCTTCTCCTGACGTTTCCATGGAGGTGGCTTTAACGGCTTAAGCAAAAAATAGAGCTAATTGGCGAAGGCTGCAGGAACTGGCACGGTGCTGGCCAACACAGACTGTCCATAAATCAACCGTGAACTGCTGACTCCTATTAGAAGTACAGCTCACGCGCCATGGCAAGATGATGGCTATGCCACAGACAATTTTGTTCACCCTGCCACTCTAGCTGTGCAGAGCACAGAGATGTCACTGGCCATTGAATGTTGGAATGTTTTTTCTTTAAATAATTTCGTGTTGCAGTCGCTTGGTAATATGCTGGACTTGCCATGGCTTCCAGCAGTGCTTGAGGCTTCCAGCTCAACTTCCCACCCCCGGAAGCTGAATGATACGTTGAGAACCCAACATGTTTTTGTGGCTCCATAATTTTATTTTGCTAAAATGCAACAGCAGCTGATATTCTAATTAAGTACATGGCCCAGTCTTGAGGCTAAGGTGGAGTTGGGGGAGAAGGAAAAAGTGGGGTGTCAATGTGGGGTTTAGACATGTAATCAAAGAAACTTGAATGGGGATTAGGTAGGTCGGAGGGTAAGAGTTCCACCAAATTTCTAGAGTTCTGAAAACTCTAGAAATTAGTTTTGAGTACTTTCAGTGCAAGCAGTTGGTGACTTGTATATTCACCTTGGAGATTCTCAATTTTATTTCTTATTGTTTAAAGATTCTATTTCCAATTGTGCTGTTTTTAGAGAATACAAAAGTTATTGTAACCTAAATAAATTGTCTTGGCCCAATATTAAATGTTGTACATGTTGCAGAGAAATAAACGTTATAGAATCATGTAGGAAAATCTAGTTTCAGGTCAAACCTGTTGCTTTCCTTCAAAAATATTTACATTGCATATACTCCTCATTCCACTCAAAAAGAATTGCTGAGAAAAGAATGACAGATATAGCCCTGGCTGGTGTAGCTCAGTGGATTGAGTGTGGGCCTGTGATCCGAAAGATCATGGTTCAGTTCCCAGTCAGGGCACATGCCCGGGTTGCAGGCCAGTTCCCGACAAGGGATGCACGGGAGGCAACCATACATTGATATTTCTCTCCTTCTCTCCTTCCCTTCCCCTCTAAAGATAAATAAATAAAATCTTAAAAAAAAAAAGAACGACAGATATTTGCCACTGCTTACAATAGGATTTGCCTTTTTGTCGTTTTTAAGCATGGCTTGCTTTTCAAACCCACAGAAGAATTTAAAGTACAGTATTTTCTAAACTGTAGAGCTTAAATATTGAATTCCTCAAATGAGTAGATCCTATAGTGTTCATTTTATAAGCAAGATTTCCTGATAGGATAAGAAAACCATCCCGACCTGGCTGGTGTAGCTCAGTGGATTGAGGGTGGGCCTGTGAACCAAAGGATAGTGGTTTGATTCCCAGTCAGGGCACATGCCTGGGTTGCAGGCCAGTTTCCAGCAGGGGACGCACAAGAGGCAACCATACATTGATATTTCTCTCCCTCTCTCCTTCCCTTCCCCTCTAAAGATAAATAAATAAAATCTTTAAAAAAAAGAAAACCATCCCTTTCCTAACATTATATTAATATTTCTTTAATGAGAATTTCTGAAGCTAATCTCATTCGGTGTGTATTTATGGGAAACACACTGTATATGTCCTCAGCATTGCAAAGCTGAATATCTTGAGGATATATGAGAAACATTTCCAGGGGCTTCACATTTGAAAATTTATGAACCTTTATCTTGTAATTGAAAAATTCATAAAGCATTGCTTTAGCCCTGGCTGATGTAGCTCAGTGGCTAGAGAGCTGGTCTGCGAACCAAGGGATCGCTGGTTTGATTCTCAGTCAGGGCACATGCCTGCATTGTGGGCCAGATCCCCAACTGGGGGCTCCTTAGGGGCAACCACACACTGATGTTTCTCTCCCTCTCTTTCTCATTCCCTTCCTCTCTCTCTAAAAAAAATAAATAAATAAAATCTTTTTAAAAAAACATTGATTTTTTTAAAGTCATTCACATAAAAAGGCTACTTTTATATGCACAATAACTTCATTTTGGATGGCTGATAATGTTTCAAACATTTTCTATTTTAAGGCTTATTTATATTTTAATCTTATTTAAATATGCTTCCATATTTTTTATAAATATCACCATCTTATGAAGGTCCCAAATTCGTTTAAATATTTTGACAGAGCCCTGGCTGGTGTAGCTCAATGGATTAAGCATGGGCCTGTGAACCAAACAACAGCGGTTTGATTCCCAGTCAGGGCACATGCCTGGGTTGCAGGCCAGTTCCCAGCAGGGGACGCATGAGAGGCAACCACACAGTGGTATCTCTCTCCCTCTCTCCTTCCCTTCCCCTCTAAACATAAATAAATAAAACCTTTAAAATAAATAAATAAATATTTTGACAGAAAAGGAGACCAAATACATCCTTAATTCTACAATGTCTTTATTTTCCATTATAAAAATGTAATTCACTGACAATAGTATAATCAAAATAAGAATGGACATTTATTTCAAAAAGTATTCTAGTAAAGAACCTAACGTTAGAGTCCATTTTTAATATTTTTAAATGAATTGTTAAATACTAAGAAAACAGAGGCTTTTATCAGACCTTATCAAAATTCTACGTTATCTTGTAAAAAGGTGGTTTGTTATCATGTATTAGAAGAGTAACACATTTCCATTTTTTTCTACACTTGATACCTTGGCAAAATTACTTACTGTCCTTGCCCTGCTGAATGAGTGTAGAACAGCCTCACTCTAAACTGGCTGCTTCTGCTTCCAAAATTAGAAGTAAAACACCTGTTGTATCTGACCCTGGGCCTGTTTAAGGAAATCCTTTAGGTATTTTGAGACCTAATCCAAGACAGACCCTCTGTGTGCCAAATCCCCAAATATAGCTTGTTGTTCGGGCAAACTTAAAGGATCCTATACCTTTAAACTGGACCAAAACTTATAGAAACTCACTGACTTTCAAAGGATCTTTACTTGTTAGCATTAACTTTTGAAACTGTTCAAGAAACTACATCTGAAACAAAAATGTTCACTTTGAGGAAGCCATTTCTGACCAGCAAAAGTGAAGAACTCCTTAAACAGAGAAATTGTAATCAATACAAATGGAAGGACTCAATGCTCCTGAGAATCTAATGAAATTAATCAAACTTATCTTATGCAAATGAGTCAATTAACTTTGTTTCCCCTGGTCCACAATACCTCAAGCCTATTTGCTCAGACAAACTAGAACTAATAATCATACAGGACGGAATTTTTTAAAATCTTTATTGTGTTTTTTTCCATTACCTAGAATATTTTTGTTTTTAAAAAATGGTAGGACCCTGGCTGTTGTGGCTCAGTGGATTGAGTGCCGGCCTGTGAACCAAAGGGTCACTGGTTCGATTCCCAGTCAGAGCACATTCCTGGGTTGTGAGCCAGGTCCCCAGTAGGGGATGCTCAAGAGGCAACCACACATTGACATTTCTCTCCCTCTCTTTCTCCCTCCTTTCCCCTCTCTAAATGTAAATGAATAAAATCCTTAAAAAATAAAAATTAAAAAAAATGGTAGGTTTTCTGAAGCCCACCCCACTCCACATAAAAGCTTACACAATGTGGTAGCCAGCCACCTAGTATTCACACTCCTGTATAATTGCCCCCACCTAGGTTGTTCTGCATGATCAGTAGAAAACAGTAGGGCAAAAGTGATGGTATGTCACTTCTGAGATTAGGATATAGAAGACACTTCTGACACTTTGGTTGTTCTCTCACACTCCCTCTGTCCTGGGTAGGTGACTCTGGTGGAAGCTAGTTGGTATAGGTCCTAAGCAGAATTTCAGAGAGATTCTCTTGGTGGGGAACTAGAGTCTCCTGCCAACAGCCACATGAGAGCCTGGAAGCGAATCCTCCAACTCAGTCAAACTCTCAGACGGCTGCAGCCCTGGCTGCATCTTGCATGCAATCACGACAAACCTGGAGCCAGAACCATCCAGCTAAGCTCAGATTCTGAATCCTGAGATTCTGAGATTCTTGACCTCAGAAACTGTGTGACATAGGAAACGTTCACTATAGTACGCACCTAAATTTTGGAATAAGTTGTTATACAGCAATCAATAAGTAGTACAGATATAATACTCGGTTTTCTCTTTACAAGAGAAACCAATATATTTACTAGGCATAAAATATAGTCCAATAATTTATGAAAATAATCAGTAATATAATATCCTTAGTGGTTTTTATTAGTTCTCTAGTAAAGTCATCAGTAAGTGGAACTTTTTAATTTAAAATCCCTTTCAAAAATGGAGTAACCTAAGAATGTCTGAATTTTATTGCTGTCTATAAAAATTCAAGTAATTGAATCCTACAACACCCAATGGACCCTTGCATAGCTTCACTATTGATGCTGGAACTGAGACTATGCACACTACTTTCCCCAGACTCCTTTGCCATCTGGCTATTGAATACTGCCACTAGGAAGCACTAAAGTGAGCTTAGGTGGGAGGAAGAGAGAAGAGACGTCTTCCCTGATTCGTGCTGTTCCTGACCCTGTTGGTCCAGCTTTCGGTACCTCCAGCTTCACCTCCCCTGAGAGGTGAGGCAGGCAGCACGCCCTTGTAGGCACAGACCCCCAGCTCCAAAGGACAGAAGTCCCATTGTTTTCCCTTTTGTTTCCCCAGACCTCGATGTAGCTGTTGTTTCTGCTGTTGGCTCTGGATTACCTGGTGCTCCACTCAGTGTTTTCTCAGTCCTGCAACTCTTGAGCCACCAAGTATCTACATGAAACCTCCCTGGTTAAAATACCTAGTGTCTTCGTTCCTCCCTGCCTCTCTCCCTCCCTCCTTCTCTCTCTTTCTTTCATTCTTTCTTTTCTTTTTGTTCTCTTTTTACCCCTGGCTGGACTCCGGTTAATAGTACTATACTTCGCCCTGCTAGCTGTAACATATAGGAATATTTACCTCTTCCTTTATAAAGATACAGGAAGACTGAATCTACTCAAGATTCATTTGCTATAGTTCACATTTCAACTCTCCATCTGTTCCTGGAGCGAAGCTTGAAAAGATTGGTAGTGCTGTACTGATTACTTGCAATCAGAAAATGTTTCAGCGGCTCTATTTGTGATGCCAAAACAGAAAAGAAAGCAAAATACTTGTTACATCAGTCAAGGTTTGGTTCTCTGGTATGGCAAATACTGATTTGAGTTATCACACAATAGACAAAGTTTTGCTTTTCTTTTCTTTTTCTTTTAACTGAAATTACAAGTCATCCAGAACTCAAAGACTAATTTTATACCAATAAAGAAACAACAAGGATAGAAGTCTTCACTGAAAAACATCAGAAAGCTGGATTAATCAAATCAGGCGTCACTTAATGTTGAAATTTGAATTTAAAATCAACACTGGGAAAGGAGATTCTGGTGAAAGCTTAAGCCCTCAGAAACCTTTTGTTTGAAATACCTTCCTATGGTTTAGCTCACATGCAAAAGACAGTTAATCTGCAGATGGGCACACATTCACAAATGAGCGATTCAGTGTTGCAAATAAACACATTCACAGCCAATCAAGTCCTTTCTTCAAATGGGCAGATTTTCGCATATGGACCCCCAAGTGACAGGAACACACACATGCATACCTTTGTGATGTTTTTGAAGGCTATCTTAGAGGGACTTTTTTCCCTTTTCCAGTAACTAATAATGCTAAGAATTGTACATGTATTCACTTCTGTGAGATTTTCCAATAGCTCAGTTGAATTCTTTTTTTCTGACTACGGAAATGAAAGAGAAAATCAGACAAGTAGATGCATTTTAGTCATTGGAAAACACTGTTTATTACCATCTTAATTCTTAACAGCAAAAAAGAAATTCAAATACATTTAAGTCATCAAGAGCCACACCAGAAAATAGCAAAATTCTCTATTTAGAGGCAGGAAAATTAAGTGCAAAAACACAATTTCCCAGCTTCCACCCTGCCCTCTTCCATGTTCTTTCAGTTAAAAAAAAATAAGAGTTTCCTTCTAGAGGAAGCTAGAGGGCAAAATTGAGAATCTCTGAGAGCAGAAAAATAATACCCCTAAATACACACTAAGAAAATGCTTAAACTGAACAATCCCCAGGCACAGGAAGTAGTATATGTACCACTGTTTGCCTATGAGGATTTTTCTTATCTCTTTCCTCCTTAAAACATGGAGTGGGCAGAATGTTTTAATCCAGAGCTTTTGCTGTTGTAACCTAGGAACAATAATTTGAGGTTTCTAAATAGGTAAGTGTCACCATGGAGACAAAAAGAAATCTCTCAGAGATATGGCTCTGCCTGGAGGTTAACTCTAAAAAAAGAACAGGGGCTCAGAGTATGTGCAGATCAACTGCCCTGAGAAGGGACTTTAAATGTCCAGATACAATATGTTGTTGGTTGCTCTATGACATGGTGTGATCTCTATGGGGAACCATTTGCAAATAAGTATCAAAATTACAATTACACATGCTCTTTGACCCAGCAGGTCCTCTCCTGGGAATTTGTCCTTCAGGCATACAGAATGTATCCTGAGTTTTACAGCATATACCTACATGCTAAATAATGCATAGATAAGGTTATTTGTTGGAACATTGTTTGTAATATCAAAAGCCTGGAAACAACCTAAATTTCTATTAATAGGGCAATGGTGAAAAGGTATGGAATACTATGCAGCCACATTGATATTGGAATGATAGAGAAAAATATACTGAAAGCAAAATAGCAAGTACAGTAACAAGCAAATTGTGTAGCATGCTACTATTTATGTAAAAGGAAGGGATCATATGTATTTGTTTGTGCAGCACATATCTTGTATGGATTCATCAGAAGTGTGCACCATGGCTGCCTGATAAGGAGTAGAGCTGGGTAACTGGGGTCCAGGGATGAAAGGGAGTTCTTTCATTGTATATTTTTAGTAGCTTTTGAATTTTGAACCATGTAAATGTACTGTTTGAAAAAAATTAATAAAAGTAAAACAAAATTAAAAAATATATACAGGTGAACCAGCTGTTCACTGACTGGCAAAAGTCTCACTGGTTCTACCCACATTTAGAGATGTCTTATCATCTCTTTCATCTTATACAAAAAGATTGTCTAACTTGGAAGAAGTTTGTTCTGAATAATGTATCAAAATAGCAATAACTGGGTGAACATATGTTATGTGCCAGGCAATATACTCAGCTCTTCACATACTTTCTCCCTTTTAATGATCACAGCTCCATGAGGCAGCTAGTATTCTTATCTTCACGTCCACAGGAGGACACTCCTCCAACTAATACAGCTGGGATCCACACCCCCATCTCACTGCCTCAAAAACTTGTGTTCAGTCACTCTGACATACTGTTGGCCTTTTCTTCTTCCCATATACTTAAATTCTTCAAAGACCTTTGGCTGTACATCAGCTTACTAAAATGGGATAAGTGGAAAACAATGTTTAGGCATTATTTGGCAACTGGTTATCTCATTTGATCAGGAAAAAAAAAAGTTGTTTCAGAATAGAAGCCAAATGCATTGTCTGCATTCTTGCATGCCAATGCAGTGTAATCTTAAAGCCATCTGGTCAAAATCATAAATCATTATATATAATTTGTGATTGAATAGGAACGTTTGACAAGAGTAGAATTAACCATCATCCCCCACCCCGCCCTCCCAAATAAATAAATAAGCATGTAACTACTCTTCCTTCCTGGCTTGGTATCAAGAGTCAGATGTGAAAATATTAGTTAGCTTTGGGCCTTGTACAAATTTAAAATTTCTTAGGTTCACTGGACTTGAGTCTTGTGTAGATCAAGTTTCACTCAGCCTTGGCAGTATTCAACCTTGGTCTTCAAAGGATAAAGATATTTTAAAAGCATCATAGGCCTTCAAATGTTTTATACCAAACAATGCTGATTACTTAACTATAAACAAATCAGTAACATCTGGATTATTTGCAACTTCACATGCAATTTTACAAAGAAGAAAAATGCCTGGAAGAATATATTTAGGGCTTAGTTAAATATAAAATTTGGGCAATAGACTTTTTTGGATAGATTTGTGAAATTTCATCCATCAAAAGATTATCTACATCCATTGTGTAAATCAAGAGACTAAAACTTAAAAGATCATGTCTTTGCCACATTAGAAGAAAAATACTCAACAGTATTCATGTAAATAATAACACCATTATGTATTGAAGGGCTCTTTATTATTTACAAAAGGACAAAGTTTTTATATTTTATAAAATTAATAACTGACTTAAAAGAGATGATTGTGCTAACATTTCAAGTATTTACATGATCTTAATATCTTTTATTTTTAAAACTATCTACTTCCAAAAGAGTTTGAGGTCATTTATAATGACGTACACATATGTTTCCATCTGAGTCCAGTCAGGAAAACAGAAACCACTCAAGTTCCTTTAGAATACCGGATATCAATTCAGAGAATTAAGTGGTCACCAACCAGTGATGGAAAAGCCGAGAAACCAGCCCTGACCAGAGTGGCCCGGTAGGTTCCGCATCATCCCGCAAATCAAGGGGGTCGTTGGTTTGATCCCACTGGGGCCACATGCCTGGGTGGCAGGTTCAGTCCCCAGTGAGGGGTGTGCGCAGCAACTGATGGATGTCTTTCATCCCTCACGTCGATGTTTCTCCCCCTTTGTATCTCCTTTCCCCTCTTTCTAAAAATAAATAAATAAATAAAATCTTTAAAAAGAAAAGCCGAGAAGCCAAGCAAAGGACATTGAGACAACCCAGAGATCAGCAACAGAGCACCAACCACCACCCCAGGGCAGGAGGAAAAACCAAAGGAGATGTGCTTACCAAAGCCCGGCAAATGGCCTAACATGGGGAACGCTCAGCTTACCACTGAGCTGGAACAGAATGGGCTGTGTGGCAGGAACCCCAGCCAAGAATTTGATGCGAAAACTTCTGCAGGTTCTGCCCGAGGCAGAGTTAGAAATAATTTACTCCCCTTCCGTCTCCCCTTCTCCTGTCCTCTAATCTCCTGCCAGCGCCTCTCACTGGCTGAACCTGCCTTGAAGCCAGGGGTAGAAGGACATGGGAGGTGTAGTAACCCTCTGACTGAGAGTAGAGCCTCCGACGAGCAGAGAACGGATTTGACCTTTTTGCTACTCAGCATCCATTCTTACCCTTAGGCCAACAGAAGAGCAACTGCGTGACTCTGCCTAGCATGAAGCAACTATCCATCCTGCAAACAAAGAGACTGACATCTTCTCAGCAAGGGGAGACCTAAGTGCTATCAGCCATTTTATCCGTCTCAAGGTCCTCCCTGATGTGGCCCCTCGAGGCCCTGGTGACTGTGATCTCAGCTGTAAAATGAAGCACTACCGATCCTCATGCAACATAGTGGGGAAGAGTAAGGGGCGGGGGTGGGGGGAATCTGAAATAAGAGGGGGAAAAATCTGGTGTGTATCTGTATGCACAGATATATAAGTAGATAAACAGGTAGGTAAGTAGGTAGATAGATTTATGTAATATAGATACTATGTGTGTTTTTTACCAAAAAAAGGGGGGGCATAGCTGCTACAACTCTTATTTCTATAACTGTTACAAGACCAAGGCTGATATTTTATTACTTCCTTCACCTCCCATTCCATAATTCTCTTGTTCTCATCCAGCGCCTTCATTGTTGGGATTCTTTACCTGACTGGGTGACTAACGACCTTTATTCAAAGGGACCTGAGCCCATAATTGTCTGGCCTTTATTGTGCTGCATTATGTTAGGATACAGCTGTTTCCTCCTAAATCAGACTTTGCAGTTCTGCCCCTGGGCCATTCTGGCATCTAACCGTAGTGAAGGGTCTAGAAGCAATGCGAGATGAAAGGTAAAAAAGACTGGTAGCCGAGCCATGCAGAGTGGCCCTTTCTCTCTCCAGCAAACGTGGGCTATCCTGTCATGAGAAGAGGCTTGAAGATCAAGGACCTTGGTCCTCTCTAGCCTTGTCTCCACCCCTGAGCTGCAGCCACAGATGCTGGCCTTGCTTTTTATTTCAGATTGGATAATGTGCGCCTCTCAGGCTGTTTTCAGAAATGGCCTCCTCTGACTGCTTTGAGTATATACATTACCTGTACTCTGGAGCTCACACTAGGGCATTCCTTGTCACTTCTAGTGTCGCCTATAGGGATGAGCCTCACTGCGCCAATGGTTGCAACAGAAAGTGACAGAGTGAAATATGAAGTATAGAGGCCGAACTTGGGGATCAGAATTGTTGGGGGTGGCACTAACAGGTGAGGGTTAACTTGGATAAAAGGGATCCCCTTGCGGGATGGTCTTCCAGAAAAAGAAAGCTTTGTACTAAGTTCCATGGAAACAGAATGCAGCTCAGGGCATGAAGGCACTGGCCAATGAGGAGTGTTAGACCAGGCTTTCCTCTCCTGATCACGTGGATCGGTGCTCCCCCATCGGTGGAATGTTAAGATACTGAGTCTTGCTGCCAGCTACCAACATCTTGTAGCTTTAAGGCTAGGACTCCACGCCCCAGTCCCTGTCAGGGAATAAGAGACCATGCCGAGCTGCTGGGATGGAGCTAGAACCCAATGTCTGCCCTGCCATATTGTGTCCCGGGCTCTGATCATTCCTGGTAGTGCAGTGGAAGGGCTGGTACTTCTTTGATAACGCAATTTAAAAGTCTCAGAGTCCAAAGCTTGGGGTCCCTCCCCCACAGGCCGATTCAGCCAGAAGTCTCAGCCTACCCCACAACCTAGGGACGATGGGGAGAGGCGTACTCCTGAGATTCTGCTTCCGTGGGAATGCAACAATTTGTGTGGGCTGCGTGGTCATCGTCCTTGTTTGCTCAACACTCCAGGCCTCTATTTTGATTCACATATTGTTTGGTGAGAGTTATTTCTCAAGGATTTTTCTCAGATTAAATATGAGGGTGATATATTCTCTGAATTTCTGGTTATAACTTTCTTCCCCGGTTGGCCAGTTATTTTTTTTCAATCTATGTAAAATATCCTAGAGTTTCAGTTCCTTTTATAGTAGTATATAGATGTTATTCTACTAATTTCTAGCTTCTGATATTACGGATTTGAAGTCTTTCTTCCTTTGTAGGTAAAAATTCTTTTCGGACTGGAAGCTTTAATTTATTCAAAATCCTTGGAGTTTCACGTTTACCAGAATATGCCCAGGAATGTGTCTTTTCTTATGAAAACCATCTGGAATTCAGTGAGCCCTTTCAGTCCGCATGTCTTTCTTCAGCTCAATGAAACGCTCTCCTGCTATGTTTAATAATTGACATTTTTTCTATTATTTCTTTTTATTCCCCTGTGGAATGCCTGTCATTCATATGTTGGGTCTTCGGGACCTATCTTTCAAATTTCTTCTCACTCCCTAATGATTTCCAAGCCTTCGTATTTTTGTTCCATGCTTTGAGATCTTTTTCACTTGATCTTCAGGCCTGTAATCTGAGTCTCAACTCTAAACATCTTCTGTTTGTATGAATATGCTGAATCCCCAGTTCATTTGCACTGTGCATAAAAGCCCTTCAGAGTTCTCATCGTACTTTTACTTCTCTTCCAGCAGCCTCTTTTAATGAGGAGTTGTTCGCAGGGTTCCGTTTCACCATCCTCTCCCCGGCTGCAGGATCTAGGTATAGTCACCTTCCTCCCAGGGCTCTACCTATTTTTGAGAAGCACACTTTCCACAGGAACTGTGGGTTTTAGATGCTAGCGTCGGTACTCCGTAACACGGGTCCTTAGGCGCTCGTCAGGCTGGGAAAGGACAGAAGCCTGCAGCACCTCCCTCCCGACCAGGCGCTGTCTTCATTATTTGCCCCACTTCTTCACCCCTTCCCTGCCCTCATAACTTTGCTGTGCCTTCCCGTTCTGGGTGGGACTTTCTGCCTCAGGACTCTACACTGGTTTCAGCCATATGACTTGACTTGACCAATAGGATGTTTTCAAGCAGAGGTCTGAAACAGTGTACGGCTATTTCCACTTGCTGGGTGATTCCTTTGCTTTCACCATGGAGTGTCTCCAGGCTGACCTGGGGGAGGATGGGGCGTATGGAGCCGAGGTGTGCCATCCGGTCGACTGTCCACATGACTTACCATCTCATTTCAGGGTGTACGTAAGGTCTGAAAACATCAGCTAATGTGTATCATGCTATCAAAACATCTCTGATCTGTAAAAGAATAAAAAACACAAATATATATTTATGTCTCCAGACTTCACAGGCATTTTTAAAAAATATTTTGTTTATTTATCTTTAAAGAGAGGAGAAGGGAAGGAGAAAGAGTGGGCGAGAAACATCAATGTGTGGTTGCCTCTCATGCGTCCCCCACCAGGGACCTGGCCTGCAACCCAGGCAGGTGCCCTGACTAGGAACCGAACCAGTGACCCTTTGCTTTCTAGGCCCGTGCTCAATCCACTGAGCTACACCAGCCAGGGCTTCACAGGAGTTTTTGTGGAACAGATGCCAAAGTCCGTGTAATGATCTGCCAGGAGGTTCTGTATGTGCTCCTACTCCCTCTGCCTGGCTGATGTCTAAAATTTCTGAGGCTGTTCCTGCTCACTCTTCTTCAGGGGCACGGGCCTCCTTGTGTCTTCCCTCCAATGCAGGCACTCCCTCACCTCAGGGCCTTTGCACATGTCTGCAGTGCCCTTCATCTTTTACCCAGACGTCCAAATCCATGGCTCGCTCCCTCGGTTCCTTTATATCTCCTCAGAGGCCACCTTCCCTCGTCACCCTACGCACTCCCCAAACGCTCCATTCTCTTTTTCTGTTTTATTTTTTTCCATTGCATTTACCATACTCTAACATAGTCTACATTTTACTTATTTATTTAGCTTGTTTTGTCCCTTTCTCACTAGATTGTGAATTCTGAGAGGGCAGGGATTTTTGTTTTGTTCACTGCTGTATCTCTAATACTTAGTTTACTAACTTGATTAAAGCAATCACTATTTTAAAACATTATCTTTAGCATAGAGCCAAAAAACGTTGATTTTTATTGGAACAAAACAAGCATTCCGTCCATCTAAAAGTTGCATTATGCCCTTTAAGTTCCAGCAAAGTCTAATGGTGGCCAAAGAGAGACGGTGGTTTCACAACAGATACGACTTAATATATTAAGGGCCTATTATAATTCCAGTCACGGTGGATTCTCATAGTGGCAATTATGTAAAGACTTGAATGTCCACATAATTTTTTTTCTGTGGAATAAAGGACTAATTATATCTCAACAAAAGCCTTAAACATTTGCAATGAGTTTCCTGTTAAGTTAAACTGAATATGGTTTTTTGCTATTACTATTATGTGACGTGAGTTATTCTGAGGCTTTGCTTAAATAATAACAACTTTGTAATGTATTTCAAATAGAAAATTAATCCAACTCTTTTATCAAGTCACAGATTTTGTCCGTGTGTGTATACATTTTTTTCCAATTAACAGAGA
Organism: Carollia perspicillata; assembly: GCA_004027735.1. Classification (NCBI taxonomy): domain Eukaryota; kingdom Metazoa; phylum Chordata; class Mammalia; order Chiroptera; family Phyllostomidae; genus Carollia; species Carollia perspicillata. The sequence continues at coordinate 128,600 of PVKM010000207.1, forward strand.
GAACTTCTTATAATAGAATGTTTGTAAAATACACAAACAAGAATAAATAAGAATCCTCTCTTTTCCACTTAATTCTGCATGTCATTAAGTATTCTTCATAAACACAATTATAATTGCAACACACTAATCTACACATGTCCTTTATACTTTATTTATCTATTCTCGTTACAGGGTTTGTAAGCTGTTTTCTATTTTTCTCTATTATAAGCAAGGCTTTCATGATCATCCTTGTACATAATCCTTTGAACGTATCCCTGTTATATATATTTTGGACGGAGTCCTGGATATAGAACTAATAAATCAAAGGATATAAACATATGAGAATTTCTTGCTGCGTATTTTCACATTATTTTCCAAGAATATGACATCGTTTTCTCTTTCCATCAGCAGTGTGTTGATGCATCTCATTCCTCTCACATTAGCATTGAACGTTTTTATTGTGGTAAATATACATGACATGAAATTTACCATTTTAACCGTTTTTAAGTATAGCCTCCGGGGCATTAAGTATATTCACATGGTTGTGCACCCCTCACCACCATGCATTCCCAAAACTTTTTCCTCTTCCAAACTGCAACTCTCTACCCCTTATGTTACGGAAAAACGAACTCTTACACGATCTGGGGTGACGGAGTAAGCCTTTAATACATGTGTGGGCCCAGAGGAGACAGCTTCCAAATTCTGGGCACTGAGGAGGGGTCAGGTGGGTGGTTAAATACCTTTGCAACAAAGTGGGGAGGGGAGAGATCTTGTGATACAAGCAGGAGATACGTAATTGTGAAAGCACAAGAAAGCAAGGGAAGTGGTCCCGGACCCAGGACAAAGGCACAGCAGGAGAGCATCCAGGGCCCTGGGGCAGGAAATCAACTAACTAGTCAACAGGTGATAGTCTG